>CABFWB010001123.1:155230-185043 GCA_902151455.1 Timema bartmani | reverse complement strand
GACATCACTTTATTAGACCCTCAGTATTGTTTGTCACACTACGCTTGGTTTATAATAACAGGAGGGACATCACTTTATTAGACCCTCAGTATTGTCTGTCACACTACGCTTGGTTTATAATAACAGGAGGGACATCACTTTATTTGACTCAGTATTGTTTGTTACACTACACTTGTTTTATAATAACAGGAGGGACATCACTTTATTTGACCCTCAGTATTATTTGTCCCTCTATGCCTGTTATATTAGAACAAGAGGGACACCCCTGAATTCGATACGCAGTACTGTCTGATTCCCTACGTAGTGTCTGGTTTCACTTGATTAATTAAGGGGTGGGAAGTGAAGGGTGAAATGAACGCACGTGCCAACAATGTTTTTACTATTTTTGATTCGTGGATTAGAAGTTTTACATTTCACACACAAGTTTTATAGCATCATACGGACTAACTCAATTTATAACAGAAGCACACCCTAATGTAGTGTCAGGTAGATGATCACCCACTGTCAAGCAAGTGGAAATATACTTCAAATGACGACCGTCTCTACCTTTGAGAGGACTTGTTTCAACTCCCAGAAATATCAATATTTAGATTTCACTTGTGAAGAATGTGAGTGATTGGGGGTTCACTAAATGTTTGATGCCATGTGTTATCAACTCTTATTTTATCTACATTTCTAATGAAAGCTTCAATTAAAATACATACACAAATTATTTATATTTCACGTCATGATTAGGGATAGAAATAACTTCCAATCAATGAAGCAGCGGATAATTTACCACTAAAATAAAAATACACTAAATCAGCATAGATTTTAGCTATGGTCATCATTTGACCTTTTTATTACAATTAAAATTTAACAAACTTTTAAGATGTACAACACTTTTTTTTACCACGTTTTACTACCCGTAGAGGCTATTTACATATTTAAGTCATTTAACTAGAGATGAGGAAGATAGAATTTTGAGAAGTTGTACTTACATTGGGGTGAAGGGATATTGTAAAAACCCGTCTGTACACCAAAACGGGATTTGAAATCTGACCTCTCCAGTCAACAGTAAACTCAGACGAGTCTAGAATTTAGTTCGCGTGCTCACCAATACAATTTACATGAATTTTATTTTTAGCACCTCGTCTTACTACCCGTTCGGGCTACATGCCTATATACTAATTACCCTAATGGTTTTAGGGATAAGAAAGGTTATATTTAGAGGAAGTGTACTCGTATTTGCGTAGAGTTAGGGTAGAAAACCATTTTGTAAAACTATCCTCAGTACACCCGACTGAGATTCGAACATTGATCTATCCATCCTAGGCAGTCTAGTCTACTGTGAGAGTAGTGACTTAGACCACGCGGCCACTAAAGAGGGTGACATGAATCTTATGTCATGGGTTGTTTAATTGTAATTTTTAGCATGTTTAACATAAGAGATCTAATCTAAAGGGTAGATATTTTGAGAGTAACTTAGATAAAATGCACCCACACTAGCGTGGTGAAGGGAGGGGGAGACTAAAGTTATAGATTACATTAGGAAAACACCTTGTCTCCTCAGTGCATCTGGCTGAGATTCGAACATATAAATCTAACTTCATCGGTAGTCCAGTCTATTTCAGACCTGATGCATTTAACTTCGTAACCACCATTACGTGCGTGTGTCGGTAAGAAATGGTTTTTATTAAGTTCACGTAAACTCCATTTTTATTCCTTTGTATTTAAATATAATCTGCTATATCCAAGTTTTAAAACTCGCTCAAAGACATCTTCACAATAACTTGCTTTTGAAAGGCCAAACCACAGAACTTGATAGTGAAAGTCTTCTAGGTTTACTCGATCCATTCAGGTTAGTCCAGTTGAGAAGAGTCAGCTTTATTTGCGGTTTGTAACAGCAGTTGAATAATACTCTGCCGTATCAGTCATTCAATGACCGCACTATTGGAAGAAAACAAGTCCATGCGTGTGACTGTCTCATAAATATATAGTACGTTTATTTTACCGAAAGTTTTGTTGTTGTTTAAAAGGATTGTTTTCAAAATAATCTTTACCATACTGAATTTTTTTTAGAGCAATTTGAGGTCAGGAACACACAAATTAGCATAAGGGGTAAATCTAAGCGTGTAGACACGCGTTAAAGATTTCAAGCTCATTTAGTATGATTTTCTTTTGCGAAGAAGATTGGGGTTCAAATCATGGCTTGGGGAACTGAGAGTAGTTTTACTAAATATTTTCCCACTCTCACTTTACGCAAAATAAAGTACATTTCCTCTCATCTCTACCTTCCTCATCTCTACTACACTTAGTGTAAGTAATATTTAAACGTATAAACCAAATGGGTAGTTAGATGTGGTGCGTTAATTTAATTTAATTTTTATTTATTTGAGGTATTTAAATTGCATTCTATGAACCCACTAAATATATCAACACACTACTCATGAATTAACTTAAATCTAGAACAGACACAGCAACCAGCCCCCAGGAATTAATTCATCACTGTGCGAGGGGAAACCCACGTTTCACCAATGAAACGTTTTCTGGCCATACCGGGAATTGAACTCGGGACCTTTATCTCAGTAGACGGACTGACTGAGATAAAGGTACACTCATGCCTAGCCCAATGCAAAACACCTGTATATTTGTACTATCTTGAAACTTTCTGAAAAATTATTAAATATTAAATATCCATTGATAAAGTCACATAATTTATCTTATAGCTACTAAAATATACACCAAATGTTCAAAAATGACAGACATGAATATATAAAAAAGGGTGTACATATTTTAAAGTAGATCTAGTACATTCCTATTTTGGTAGGAAGAGAGTTATAAAAGTTACTAAAACAATTTTCATATATTAATACGTAAATTCATCTTCAACTTTCACTGTTTATAGGTAATAATATCACTATCTGTGAAATAATGTTTATAGTAAAATATTATCAATTCTAGTTGCAAAAAGCAAATATGTTTGTAATTTCTAAAATTCTCTCAGTCGAAATTCTACTTTTAATTTAAAACCAAGTGTGAATAAATGATTTACCGACTATAGTATTAGATAAATAATCAATGTTCAACCATGTGTAATGTGTGGGACTCGCTTAAGTTAAATAATAAATTCCTTTGAGCTCCAAGCGGGTTGGAACTTAATTCCCCAAAAGACGTGTTAGGGGCAGAAGTTGAAATAAAAGTATTCCAAATAAACAGTTCAACTACCGGTGCACCCGCCTCGTGGGCCGCATGATCTTAGGCGCTAGTCTCGCAGTGGACAAGACTGCCGATGATGGGGAAATCGTACTTGGTCAGATGTATTGGAATTTATCAGTTGTTTTCTCATCGTCTCTTCCCGTTGCTTTGGTCGTATTTTTTCTTTACTTCAACCTTATCCCTATTAGCTTAGCTAGAAGTTATCTCTGACACGGTTCAAAAATGGAAAAATTATTAAAACAACATCAACTGGCAAATATTTATTTAATCGGTTTAATGTAAACAGTGGATCTTTTCAGCGATTGCTGCAAATTATCGCACTAAAATGTATTCACAACGTTTTTTTGGGAAAAGTTATATAGAATGAGGCCGCACTCGAATTTCTAGCTGACGGTCTACTCTTCAAAGGTCATAAACTTTTTCGCTGTTTAATTTTAAGTAAAACTTATATATTTTCCCCTCACGCCAAGATGAAAACTTTAAAACTACCCCTCTCCCAGCTCTCTAGCTATTTGTTTTACAATAATATCACTTGAGTAAATAATAATTGGGTTCATTATTTTAACACAAGTGAAATATTTCTTTTACCGAAATACAACTATACACGAATCATAGTTTCCGTGGGGATTTAAACAAAGAATGGTTGTAAAAATGAGCCACTGTACACACAACTGAAAAGCTGGAAATTAGATACTAAAAATTAAGCTTTCATTGGAAGCTGCTATTTTTCTCACATCTTGAACCCACAGCCCTTAAAATGGGTATTCATTTGTTAAAATAAGTTTTCTTATCATTTCAATTACCAGACATAGGATTATAAAGTTATATAAGATGTTTGATTTAAAAGTATATCAGTAGATCTCATGTGTCAATGACCACTTTATTTAAAATTCCTGGGGAAAAAAAATACTGAAACAAAGCAATGTAAAATATTTTTATGTGTACCTGTCAAGGTCATTGAATAATACATATACTAAGTTCACCCGTCTCCGCGATGGAACGAAGATAGGCGTATTATGTTTACAAAGTAAATTGCTTTTAACCTAAGTTGTTTACAAGGTGTTAAATGTAAAGTAAATGTTTGCCGTCACACAATGATACAGTTTGTTTCTTTATTTTAAGGAAGGACAATCTTGTCCGGTTTGCCACTGACGGGGATATCGGTGTTCGAATCTCTGACGGGTGAAATGAGGTGTTTATTTACCAAAATGGTTTACCACTTTCCCTGTACGAAAATACACATAAACTTCCCACAAATTCTACTTAACTCATCTCCTAACCAATTAATGTAAATATTTGAATATCCCAAATAGGTGATAGGCCAACGTGTAAGGGGAGGGACATAAAGAGAGACAAAGACATTTCTTGTGGCCTAAAGAATTAGGCGCTTTGAACACCTGGTGCAAACCAACAGCCTGTGAGAAGAACTGGTTCAATTCCAATAATTTTGTATAGTATTCATGAGATGAGTAAACGGGGCTGGGAGGTTGTCTTAAAGCTCTCTACTACTACTACTACTACTACTACTACTACTACTACTACTACTACTACTACTACTACTACTACTACTACTACTACTACTACTACTACTACTACAACTACTACAACTACTACCACTACCACTACTACTACTACTACTACCACTACTACCACTACTACCACTACCACTACTACTACTACTACTACTACCACTACCACTACTACCACCACCACTACTACTACTACTACTACTACTACTACCACTACTACTACTACCACTACTATTACTACCACTACTATTACTACCACTACTACTACTATTACTACTACTACTACTATTACTACTACCACCACTACTACTACTACCACCACCACTACCACTACTACCACTACTACTACTACAACTACTACTACTACCACTACTACTACTACCACCATTACTACTACCATTACTACTACTACTACCACCACCACCACTACTACTACTACTACTACTACTACCACTACCACTACTAATACTAATACTAATACTACTACCACTACCACTACCACTACTACTACTACCACCACTACCACCACTACTACTACTACTACTACCACTACTACTACTACTACTACTACTACTACTACTACGTTACTAGGGGTTAATACCCCAGTTGCACGGACCATCTTTAAAAATAATGACAAGTTAAAACCATTGTTACAGAAGGCTTAGTAATAACTAACGTGAGGAGGATAGGTTAGAGTTTAGAGAAAATGTACCCGCACGTGTGTGGAAGGAAAGTCATAAAGCATTTAGGATAAAATATTTTCACTATACCCGTTGAGTATTTTAACTCCAACCTCCCTGTAACCGAGAAAACCGTCTTGACGACCCTGACACTTTGTCCATGTGATCACTTATTCGGGTCACTACGTTAAGTGATTTATAAACTACAATTTGTGTGCCATTGAAATGCTTAAAGGTAACATGACAATCTACCAATCATTTATTGAAACTTATATGAAAGTCCTAAGCTAATATAAATCCCTCCGTACTGGTGTAAGCACGTGGTCAAATACAGCAGTCTGGAAATATAAGGGATCTACGTATAATGGGTAGGTTGAGGTTCGAATCTCTGTTGGATATACTAAGGGGTAGTTTTTCACATGTCTCATCCCTAATCCACGCTAATATATGTGTATTTCTTGTAATAAACCTTTCTCGCTCCTATCCCTTGGATGATTAGTTAATTAACTATTTTTTAAAGTAAAAATTATACAAATATGTCTATCAGATCTACTTTAATGTATTCAGAATCACAAATCAATATGTTCTACCTTCATCTTTTTTAATTATGTAAATTTTTGAAATATATAAACCAACTTTCTTTCAATGTTGGTTTATCGACACGTAATTTTAATGTCTTCTAAGATCATAAATATAGCTAGAGCCAATCAGAATATAAATTTTGCTTGGGTGGACCAAGCTCTCAGAAGCTTATGACATTTTCTTAGAAAAGTGAATTTAATAATTAATTGGTGTTGTAGCGTCGTTTATTTTTGACAACTTTCGTATATGCCTATATATTTTAAAATGTAATTAATAAATTATTATTTTATTTAGCATCCAAGATTATTAAAGTTGCAATCAAATGAGTCATGTCGATAAGATAAGTTGGTATGAAATGGACCCGCCTTACCGTGACGATAGGATATAAAAACTACGGTGCAAATCACATTCGGAAAAGCATCCCCTTAGTATTCTGATAGGAATTTGATCCCAGATATCCTCTATAAATCCAGATAAAATTAAATGAATGGTCAGCAAAAATTGCATGTATTTATTTAATGATTCAAAAACATATTTTAAATAATTATAAGTGAAAAAGGCTGATCAGTTTGAATGGAATAATCCTCCTTAAGTTAAGATACTTAGCACTAATGAAAGTACTGACGTATGTTCCTCCACACCGCTCCCCACTCCTCCCCATTCCATCCTTCATACGTCCTACCTCCAAGGTGACACGAACTGAAATATGTTGTTATGAGAAGATTGATGAAACAGTTTTAATATATACTCATTTTTTAAATATTAATTTCCTTTGGTAATTGACGTTAGAACCGTATTTCATCAACATGTCCATTTAAAGGATGCGATGCCTCGTAAACATGATTTGAATATGGAGCTACTATTTCTTACAAAAAAAATGCGTAGCATTTAATTAATTGATAGTCTGCGGAGCTGCCTCACTGTCAGCGAGCTAGTGGTACGTTCCTATCTATGACCAGGGTAAACGGGGCTCAGCTCGATCTCCTGTTCACGTGAAGTGAGGGAACTGTAGGATGGTTTTAATCAATAATTTGTTTTTTGAATCAAGCGTTAATACCCACCCAGAGCATCAACATTTAATTTATTTATATGTGTAGCCTATAGTATTCAACCCGAAGTTTGGTTGGATCCCCAATAGCTCCGCCGTCATCTGTAAAGCCTATATATAGCACTGAAGAGGCGTACTACGGAAATATAGCGTGAGGAAGTTTCCTGTTATTTTCTTCAGTTCCACCGTCATTTGTAAAGCCAAGGCATCACTGAGGAAGCGTACTATGGAAATGAGGAGTGAGGTAGTTTCCTGTAGTTTTCCCCAGTTTCACCGTCAACTGTAAAGCCTAGGTATCATTGAAGAGGCCTAATATGGAAATGAGGTGTGAAATAGTTTCCTGTTATTTTCCTCAGTTCCACCGTCATTAGTAAACCTAGGCAGCACTGAGGAGGCGTACTAGGGAAATGAGGAGTGAGTTAGTTTCTTGTTGCTTTCCTCATTTAACCGGAAGGCATTATTGCACACCAGTTTGCCAAGCCCACCGAAATGCATACACCAACTGACCTTACAAGCGACACCTTCACTTCGTCACAGGGACTGGCTGTATATTGAATGTTATTAGTTAGTAGTACCGTCCATACCTCCGCCCCTTTCATGTTTGTCAACGCTATAAGTGATACTGATACAGATTAATGAAAGTAACAACTTGTTCTGGCCCATACCAGAAAATATAGTGTATTGTAAGCACTACATCTGACCAGATATGTATCTTGGCTAAAATTACACTAATGGAATAAAATAAAAAAGGGAATAATTTAGAGAAAGTGATTCGGAAATTGTTAGGAGGGATATTGAGAAACTATTTATGGTAAAAAAACAACATATTTATAAATAACTAAAATCCATATCTGAACCCCCCAAATACAGACGAATTATATCATAAGAGCTTGAAATAGAATCGGCGTATAGCCTGATGGGTAATAAGACGTGACGCTAAGGGAGAAAAAGATGAAATAGAATACATCTGCTCACCATCTGTGAATTTATCATGTGGGAGCTTTTATCAAGTCTTTAGTCAAATACTTGGTAATTTAAGGTGGGATGGAAGAAGAAGTGAGGAAAAAACCCGTATTTTAGCAGTGTTAATGTAAAAAAAAAAAAAATTTGGTCAAAATAAATCAAATATTGCTGAACTACAAATATAAAATTTAATTCTCTTCACATATTGACCCCAACATTTATTCAATATCTGCCAAGGCCGACTTGGAATTTAATGAATTTTTTTATCTTAACTTAAAAAGTTTGTCATCTAGCGCCCCTATGCTCATGATGTATATTTAGGAACTGTTGATATCAACATGTGAAAAAATTAAACTCTATATTTCTACTGGAGAAATATATTTATTTATTTTAGCCAAAAATGTTTTTTTCATAAAAATTGCAAAAACACTGGCCTTTTCTTACGTCCCCTTCAACACCACCTTAACTGAAAACTCACCTTTCTACCGCAGTACCCTAGATTCGTTCATTTAGATTGTGGAACAATTTTATTTCCAAATAAATACATATAAAATATGAAATCTCTATTAAAACAAATTTTGGTTTTATATATTTTGTTTAAAAGTGTGGATTCTCATAGTTAGAAGATAGCTCTCCGTCAAAGTTTTGTTATATGCCAAATGTGTTTCAATTTGGTCCTTGACTACTTTCTATGATAATATGATCGTGGTGTTGATAGAGCACAGGCTTGGTTAATAAGCTCCTCAGCTTACGATCCATTAACAGATTTGCGATGTTGGTACAGTATATTTGTAACACCCAACGATCAAATGAGCACAACTTTGACCAGTGCCATCGTGTTAATAATCTGTACAGTTTTAGAGTAAAAAAAAAGATAATAAAAATAAATCTTGCCCTCATCAAACTCAGTACCTCTTTAAAAAAGTTGTTATCATCTCCATCAGAATGCAGGTGTACTAGAACGTCATGCTCGATTATTCTCGTTCCACAGTGATTGGGGGGGGGGGAAGGGGGGCAAGGTTAAAATTCCCACCATGGGAATGGAGGGTAAATTTTCCTAAAGATTTTATCACACTTCCTCTATGCAAATTCAAGTGCATTTTCTCTCAATTTTGTATGCATTATTTATTTATATCCCATTAAATTATTTAAGAGTGGATAACCTGGACAAATAACCTCCAAGCGTAGTACGATAGTAATCTATAGTAATAATCATAATAATACTAACAATAATAATAATAACAATAATAATATTTAAAAATAAGAATTTAATGTTAAATGTATTAAACTTATAGAATATATTACATAGTATATATATATAAATTATTTATTATAATATATATGCTTGTATAAACATATATATTCAGTGGCGCAGGAACAGGGGGGTACGGGGGTAACTTTTACCCCCCTAGAAATTGAGAGGGGTAAAAAGTATCGTTTTTAACCCCCCGAAATAATTTAGTTAAACTTTTAGATAATGTAAAGATCTTGTTGAGGCAAGATAAAATGTTCACATTAAGGCAACATGACAAAAATAAAATGTACTTGGAACACACATGGTTTGAAAACTCTGATAGTGATACCAGCTACATCAGCTACTGCAGAAAGAAGTTTTTCAATGTTTGTACGAAAAAAAAACTATCTTCACTGCACGATGAGGCAACGTAGACTAAATCACCTGTGTCTGCTGAGTGCATACCTTGAGAGGCTCAACAAACTTGAAAATTGCATAACTATTTAGTGGTCTTATAGCTAGTAACGAATATAGGACAAATATGTATGGAAACCTACTTTAATTTTCGGTGATTCATAATTTTTAGCTATGCCATATCAGCTATAATTTTTTTAAATTTGTTTTGTGTATATTAATTCTTCTGTTTGCCATAGCTAAAATAAATGAGAAAAATTTACAATGGGACCATTAAATACAAGTATCTCTCGTCATACACGATCTCACTTTCCGCGTTTTCGCCATAACGCTATTAAGAAATAGTAAAAATAATGCGTTCTTGGATGTAGTTTCGCAGTCACCCTGTGCGGTGGTGACTTCACCTTGTACACGCACATTCCAGTGAGGACAAAGATCTTTACTGTACAGTTTGGTGTTAGGGGGATGGTATTGACAACATTGGAGATGCATGGGCAGAAGTTAAACAGTCCTGTATGAAAGGAGTTTGGAAAAATATTTTGCCTTAAGTTTCTGATTCTCATCATTTTGATCCTAAACACGAGCTTTCCAATTCAAGACATGACATCGTTGACATAGCAAAAGTTTGGATTTGAAGACGTAGACCAGGCAAATGTGGATAAATTGGTCCAATCCCACTAAATATAACTCATCAATGAAGATCTTCTAGAAATGGAGAATAGCATAAAGGATGAAAAGGATGAACACTATGTTGTTGAGCTTATCAAAAAACTTCAACAAAACAAATTGATGTATTATGTTAACACATTGACGGTGCAATTAGAATCATTGAAGAGAATGATCCTAAGATGGATGGAAGTGCTAAAGTTACCAAGGAGATGAGTTATTAGGCTTGCTACAAAGAACTCTGTAGAGAGAGGAAGTCTTGACCATTTCATCAAAAAAAGTCGAAAATATTCAGTCCAACGACCCAGGGTACTTCACGACAGCAAAAGCTGTCAGGTAAGAGCCTTCAAGAGAGCAGGAGCTTACCGTCCCAGGACCTTTCAGAGAGCAAGAGCTTACAGTCCAAGGGACTTCAAGAGAACAAGAGCCTACCATCTCAAAGCCTTCAAGAGAGCAAGAGGTTACAGTCCCAGGGCCTTCAAGAGAGCAAGAGCTTACAGTCCCAGGGCCTTCAAGAGAGCAAGAGCCTACCATCCTAGGGCCTTCAAGAGAGCAAGAGCCTACCGCCCAAGGGCCGTCAAGAGAGCAAGAGCTTACCGTCTCAGAGCCTTCAAGAGAGCAAGAGCTTATAGTCCCAGGGCCTTCAAGAGAGCAAGAGCCTACCATCCCAAGGACTTCAAGAGAGCAAAAGCTTACAGTCCCAGGGCCTTCAAGAGACCAAGAGCCTACCATCTCAAAGCCTTCAAGAGAGCAAGAGCTTACAGTCCCAGGGCCTTCAAGAGAGAAAGAGCTTACAGTCCCAGGGCCTTCAAGAGAGCAAGAGCTTTCCGTCCAAGGGCCCTCAAGAGAGCTAGAGCCTACCATCAAGAACAAGATAATGATAATCCAAATTTGCCAAATCCAGTTAATTTATCATGCGATTGAAGATGAACAGTAAGCGTACTTGTAGCGTTGTATGAATTAGATTAATTAATTAAAAATTGTGTTTTTTACAAATTTCAGTTAATTGAAGATTGACAATAGGTATAGGCTACCTATAGCATTGTAAAAGTTAGATAAATTAATAAAAACGGCATTCATTTAAGAGTTTTAGGTTTTTATTTACTTTTTTCCTTTGGAGTAAACCCTATCTCACCCATGTGAGTCAATTCACTTGCCTTTTCGTGCTACGCGATTATTTATCAGAACCAATCACTCGCATAGTGCTAGAGATAGCTGTTTTACATTTCCCTGGTCTTTTTTTAATCTCAAAAATGTTATTCCCTATAAAAGTACATGATTATTTCTACCCCCCTAAATAAAAACGTTCCTGCGCCACTGTATATATTTTTATTACTTTTTTGTTGTTACCGCTTTGAATAAAACAGGTTCCTCAGGCGGCACTGCTATTAATTTGCAAACTATTGTGAAAGCATCTGGCACAATCGGAAACGACCAAAACACTAGCACCTGCACACTGTTATAACAAGTGTTATTCGCATATACACGTTCATTAAAAAAGGTTGTCTAGTTCATTAAGATGTATCTCTTATGCAACCACTATCTTTTGAATCTTTTTATACGTAATACAATACATCTTGATTGTTGTAGTGGGGTTCAAATTATCACCATTCAAGAAATGGGGCTTTTAACTATTCATGTAGACATGCCAAATAAATAAACAGATACAAACGAAGACCTTAGAAATTCATCTCACATCACGTAGCTTAGGTAATTAAAGCAGCTCCAAATGGTCTATGCGTCGTGTTGTGGTTTTATTTAATATTAATTAGGAAACAGTGGCAATATAACAGGTGAAACTATTTTACCATATTTTAGAATTAGAACATTTTTAAAATAATAACTTTAAAACTAAAAACTATCTCACCGATAACAATTATTTTGCTATTGTATTGTAAATAATGCAAAAAAAAACCACACTTAGATACAATTTTACGTTCGAGCGTAGTTATGTATCTAATATCCCAGTTAATCTGCCATGAATTGGACTCTTTAAGAGGGCGCTAAATTTTTTCAAAAGCTTGTAGCTGACTTTAGTGGTTCTAGATAAGACGTTAACTTACTGGACAGCATTATTTTAAGCCTTTTTCTCTTTGTGTCTAGCGAATTTATTAATTATTCTCTATACTAAAATTTAGCAACACTCGTCTACAGGGATAGGTCTTGAACAAAGTCGCTTCTTTTTTCAAATTTACTTTGTATTATGACTATTGAAAAGTCATTGTGAACTTTAAATAACATTCGTGAAAGATAATTATAAAAATTTACTAATACGCAATGAAAATAAAATCTTAAATAACACGCATAATATTGTTCAAAAATTACATGTCTTCTCTGCCAGTTAGTATATATGTTTATCTGTGTTCGTATACACAAAATAAAATATTAGAAATTATGTGTGTACAGAGGCTTTCAAGAACTATTTAGTCTTCTCTTAACATACGAGGTATATTCGGAAAGTAAGTACCGTTTGGCTATTAATAAATGGAGACAATTTATTTCAAAACAATTTTATTTTAACAATAAAGACCGTACCTTAAACTACTTTTCTACATAGTTTCCATCAATATTAAGGCATTTGTCATAACGTGGCTTCAATTTCTGAATACCTTTTTCACCAAATGAAGCTGCCTGTGAAGACAGACAATGTGTCACATTTCTTTTGACTTCGTCATCGTTGTCGTAGCGCTTATTGGCAAGGAACCTCTTCAATAGCAGGAGCAGGTGAAAGTCACTTGGCACTAATTCTGGGCTCTAGGGTGGATTATTTATCTGTTCTCACCCAAATGGAGTGATGAGCTCTTGGATTCGACAGGCAGCGTGTAGCTGAGCATTACGATGAAGCAACACGACACCGTGACCAAGCATGCCTAGCCTTTTGTTTTGGATCGTGCGACGCAATTTCTTCAAGGTCTCACACTAAGATTTATTGTTATGCCCCGTGACATGAAATCGACAAAGAAATTTATCTTTTTTTCCCCAAAAAACTGTGCACATGATCTTCCAGGTTGAAATCTTTCGTTTGAATGTCTTCTTTTTCAGAGATGTGGTTTACCTCCCCTCCATGGACTGCTGTTTTGATTCTGGCGTAATGTGAGAAGCGAGATGTCTCACCACCAGTGATAGTGTGTCTAGCAAATCATCACCTTCATCACTGAATCGCGTGAGAAAAGTCAAAGCACTGCCAAGTCACTCGTTTTTATGTACCTCAGATAACATTTTTGGCACCCAGCGTGAGAATAACTTCAAATATTTTAAACGATCTGTCACAATTTAATATAAATCAGTTCTTGAAATTTGTGGAAATTCACAAGGAAGTGACGAAATCGTAAACCGTCTGTTCTCACGAATTTTTTCGTTAATTTTCTGCACCAAATCATCATTGATGAGTAATGACAGATGGCCGCCCACTCTGTACCTCATCATCCTTCTTTAAATTGTCGAACCCATTTGCTCACCATTCCATTACTTATTGCATTTTTACCGTAAACTTCACTAAGCCACAGTTAAATTTCAGCTGGTTTCACAATTATTGCATTCAAAAAACGGATAACAGACCTATTTAACAGTTGACGAGTCTTTCAATTGTCTTAAACATTTTAAAGGTTTAAAACAAAACGTAAACAAACACTAATTCTCCCGTAATGGCGTCTGGAGTAACCTAATGTATGAGAAAGCTCAGCGCGCATTCACGCAGCGACGACCGAAGCGCTCTTACGGCCATATTAGAAAACTACTGACTTTCTGAACACTCCTCGTATAAGTATAATTTGTAAACATATTAATTACTTTAACAAAAGTTCAGCTGTTAAGAAGGAACTATTAGCTGGTGAACTATTAACTGATGGTTTCACCTTGTAAAGTTATTAAAACTAAAATAGGATTGATTTATTGAAATGTTCAGAAAGGATAGTTTTAAATAAGTTTCATTCATCAATATATCACGGTATTTATAAAAAGGCTAGCAAAATACACTAGGCCAATACATAGTACATTATACAGCATTAAATATGCCCATTTTTAAATAAAATCGGATTTTCTTTTGACTTTTGACTTGACTTAAAATAAATTAAATATGTATGAATACTTTACGACAGAATAAGCAAGAGATAGTTTTATTTTTATTGTTATTTAAAAACTTTTTTTTATATTTCTGTATACAAAAACGGTATTTAGTGTGGTTCCCATATTAGATTCCCGGCTGGTACCATTGCTATTTTTTTCGAAAGGGGAATAATCCCAACGGTCCCCAGGAATTTATTAGCTATGCTTAAGTTAGTTTTAAGAATTTCAACATCCTCATACTCGCTATCACCATCACCTAATCTCATCGGGACATGGAAAGAGCCTCCGCGGAAAGAATGAATGTATGGCTAGTACATTTGGACGTCCCCTGGGCAAAGGTACATTAGTACTGGCTAATATTACCAACAACTGGGCTACGAGTGATGTAGACCAAATATGCATGAATACAAATGTCTAATTACGTTCTGAAAATTATGTTAGTATTTTCTCACAAATTTTTAGATTTAAAACTTTAAAGTATGTTTTATACATTAATGTTATCTCATAAAAAATATAATTTTATCACGTCGTAGATTGGGATCTTTACAAAGCGCAACGTAATGATTTTTAGTCACACAATCTTGCATTCATTAGCCTCTTTTTTAGTAAAATAAATACTTAAATGTACGGGTGTCAAGTAATACAACATTTCTAATCTAAGTTTCTATCATGGGGAGGATGAATTTAAAGGTATTCAATATAAGAGAGGAATCGATACTTAATTGTGATCTAAACAAGTACATAAAGTACACTCTGCTGGGATTTGAACCTAAAGTCAAGCAAGTTGTCACACACTAAACTTTATGAGTCAGTTTGGTTTTTCTTTCAATATACCACCTTAGCAAACAGTCAAATAATATAGGTCTCAAACTTATTTATTTAATTATTATTCGAGTTTTTCACGTTCAGTTTCTGAATACACAGATTATTTCAAAACGTAATCTACACACTAGTTTAACCTAAAATGGTAGTTTTACCACTATGCCGCTAACTACTATACAGCAGAACAAAGCCGTTTACAAATGCCTTTTTAATCACAACCCAGAATCGAACCGAGTTCTCTTGGATTTGTTTACGACCACTCTATCCACTTAAACACTATGGCAGAGGATAGCAGAAACCTTATTTCTTCTCAATAGTCCTTATCTAGTTTCCAGCCTCTCTCATGTATGCTACCCCTCCTTACTAAGTCCAGACTAGGAAATTAGCAAGCAAATAGCGGTAGGAACTAGGAACCATTCTCTGGTCGCAATGAAAGCACAGGACTCATCCCCCACCTTCCCACCCTCCTCTTTACTAGCCCAACCGTAGCCCCAGACACTTTGCCTGCCTAAAAACACATTAATTAAAGTATCAGGACTAAGGATTTCCAGAACTATAAGACTACCCGAATTAGCGACGTTCCTGCTTTTATACATCTCCGAAATTTGATGTGCTTTCTACATAATGCTATCAACAGTAGGATTGGATTCACGGTTAGTGTGCTTAACTCTGTTCTTGGATCTGCCCAGGGAGTTAGGCTGGGCTACTATACTGACCACACGCAATTAGGATGACTGACAGCAGGTTTTGTTGAATTGGTTAGTGTGCTGGGCCTTGATATGGGAGTTAGGCTGGGCTACTATACTGACCACACGCAATTAGGATGACTGACAGCAGGTTTTGTTGAATTGGTTAGTGTGCTTGGCCCTGATATAGGATTTAGGCTGGGCTACTATACTTACCAGGCGCAATGAAGGTGGCTGAGATAGAGCAGGTTTTGTTGAATAGTTAATTTTCTTGGCTTTGATTCTGAATAAATACCCATGACTTGTTACCAGTCAATGACATCAAAGGCGATAAGTGGCAGAGCTGTGTGCATAGTTAATTATCCATAATCTAGATTAGTGGAAGCCTTTTTTGGACACAATACAGTATGTTTACATAGCTTGAAGTCAATTTACGCTAAATTTAGCCTTTTATTACAGTTTAAAAGTTACTTTAAAATCGTACCAAAGTTATCTACCTTGAAAATAAATTCTGCCCCTATGAAAGTGATTCCAATTGAAACCGATTTTCAAATTGACAAAAATAATAAATTTTGACGTCAACACATATATAAATGCTTTTAATTAATTTTTCAAATGTTAGCAAAGGTCGATTTTTTTGTGCTACTTCTTACTTCCCTTCCGGGCTATACACATAATTACAATAATAGAGTGGGGACGAGGAAAGTATAATTTAGAGGTAATATACCCGCAATTGATTCAAGAAAAAGTGATTTTTTTCTATTACCCTCAGTACATTAGGCTAGTATTAGAACTACGACCTTCCTGTCACCACAAAACCAGAGTAGATGAGGCTGATGACTTAGCCCTCGTGTCCATTGATGCAAGTTGGCCAATGTTGTATTTAACTTACCATACCGGGGCACGCAAATGATTACCAGCCCCTGAAATATTTTTTTAAATCTTGTGCTGATGTAATCATGTGTTTTTAAATTGCACGTTAAGTGCCTCACCAAAAATTAAAAATCATGGTAATAAAATAAACGGAACGGGGCTTTCCCTAATGAAATCTTAAGTATAGCTAGTAATCGTTGGTTTAACTAAATCTTTATGTAAATCTTATCGTGGAGATTATTTTCTTTAGTCGGGTAGTTATTTCATACGCTCTTCTCTCCCCTAATGCGTTAACAATCCTTATTTCACCCTCTTGCACGCAACCCTAGAGGGCTATGTGGAGTCATCATTACGTTGGTTTTATCTAAAATCACGTATAAATGTACATTGTAAAAATATTTTTGTTTTTATTCTTTAGTTCTAATGCTGTTGACTTATAAAATCATAAATCATATTTTGGGAGGCGAAGGGCACCAACGTTGTTTTTATGATTGTAATTAACTCCTGTGTCAGAGGGCAGGACTTAATTTATCATATAACTAAACAAGTATCCGAAATGGTAGACACATCTACTAAGCGTCAAGTTATTTTATTCTGGTTTACTTATGACGTGAAAGTTAGGGTTTGAACCCCGGCTGAGTGTGCTGATGGTGTTTTTTTTTACTAAATGATGTCCCAATCTCATTCAACGTAAATGCTGATACATTTCCTCCAAATGATACCGTACTAGTCCTTAACTCATTAAAGAAATCAAACGCGGATAGTCATAACTGATATTAAGACGTGGCGCAAAATTAATAAATTAACTTTACATGTGGAACATAATGAATAATAATCCAACGTCAGGTCCGGGAAGGTTTCATAATAAATTTAGAGGTTTAAAGGGGGGAAAAATTATGTGTTTCACATCAAATTAAATATTTATCCCCATAGACTTAAAACTACATCAATTTGATTTACAAAAACTAAAGTGTTAGATTGATTTCAGTTTAAATGAGAGACCTGAATTTGATGTAGTTTATATTTTGCAAGTTTAAACAATATCATGACTACTAGTCGTACTCTAGAAATCCTACTTTTTAAGTTTTTTTTCATTTTTATTGGTTTTATTAACAGTTTTTTACTCAAGTTAATTTAATTTAGAATGCCACTTAAAATACTATAAGGGTTCATGACATGTTTTGTTACTTTATTTTACAGTAAGCTGAAATCTGAAAAGTAAAATGAACCTACTTTTATTTATTAAGGGGCTTAAACTATTAATAAAAACACACTAACATACGTTCATCACAATATATTTTCTATATTTGATATAAATGGATCTTGAGGAGTAAAATATATCCACCTGTAATCAGAGCAACTGTCCTCTACAGACACCCTCCTAAATACTCTTCTCCGCGCTCAATGACGATCTCAGCGCTCGGCTAGAGCGCGCACTAACTGTGCAGTACCTTATTGGCTAAGAATGGGTGCTACCTCATCTTGGAGATTGGGCGAGAGGCCAAAAATCTAGGTTACGGGGAGTGGTGGGGGCAAAAATCTCCACAGATTCCTAGATGAGTTTTCTTCCTTTTCATCCCTTTCCTCCTTTTCCCGTTTTAGGGATGTGTATTCTTATTTTAGGGTGGAATAATTTAGTTTGGATACATTTCTCGATGTTTCAATCGAAGTAAAATATTTTCATCAGTTCCACCCTAAAACTAATATTTTATATCTTAGACGTATCGGGCCTGTTTCTTCCTTCCTTAATCCCCCGACCCTTTACTATTCAGACCCTATTTTGTTAAACAAAACTTCTAGTTTTTAACAGATACATTTTAAAAATATACACTTTTTACCAAACGTGTGTAAAAAAGGCTTTGGCTGAAAATACACTTTTCCAATCTTCTATCTGTATCTGTATTATAATTTTGTACACATTCCATTTGCAAGTAAAATTGTTGGACTATTTTATGTAACGTCATTTATACACCTAAATATTAATTCTATATAGCTGATAATAGGTCTGATCAAAAACTTCATAAGAATTCAAAATGTCATTTATTTTTATTATTTCTTATTTGTAAAATTGTATGTGCACTTTCACTTACAAACCACAGACACTGATGTATTAGACTTCAGCACAGAATTAAATTCAAATTTGGTTCATCTTTAGCGGTAGAAACAAGTGATGTGTCATTTATAAAATTATACCGGTTCCTCTAACGGGATTATATTATTTAGATCCCTTGTTACAATTCTCTCCTAGCAACACAAACTAAATATAAGGTCAAAGAATATCACTGGTTTCTCTCTTTATGATATATATGTGGTTAAAAACAAGGTTATCATTTGTATATTAAATATTAAAAACAATTTTTATTTTAATATGTCAACTATATTAAATAGGAATTAATTTTAGTTACAAAAGTTAATGAAATATTTTTCATATTATACGAGTATTCATACATAAAATCGTGTTACTTTTGATAAAAAAATACAAATACATTTCAAATATTAATAATAAAGGAAAGTATTATCAAAATTGACACAAAACGATGTTTTATTTAGAAAATTTCCTTCCTATAAGAATAATATTAAATGTAAATACTTAATAGAGTAATTAAAACCAATAAAACAAAGAACTGTACATCGATTCCGGTTATTTAGCGAAGAACCAAAGAAACTTAGGGGACTAATAACCAAACCAACCCGTCCCTAGTCAAAACGTTGACACTTTGTAATTGGAATTTTTTTTTTTAAAAAAGATCTTCCCAACTGTATGTGCTGGAAATCCCAAGACTAAATAATGAAAAGATTACGCGATTGTTAATTAAAAATTGGTCATTAAAGAGAAGAGGATGAACTTTTCCCAAGCGTGCTTGCTAGCTTGTTATAGACTCCTGTTATGTCTTTAAAGGGAGAACACCTAAAGCGGTGGCTTTAGTGGTCTAAAGTCTCACTCTACATTTGGTTGCCGTTGATGTGGAGATTGCCGCTCAAATCTCAGCACGGTGCAACGGGGTTGGGGTTTTCCATGTTGTATAAGCTACATTACTATGGGTTTATTAAACCTGTATCCAAGCTAACGTGGATGCACTTCTCTTAAAATTACCCTCAGTACCCCCTACCTATTAGATTAAATGGGTAATAATCATTATATTGAACTTTATATCAAAAGTTTCTTTACATATAACGTTTGATTGAAGTTTCTCTCAAGCCGCTCCTGAACAATTACTATGGTGTTCTGGTGCGGGTGAATCCTCTCCTGAACCATTACTATAGTGTTCTGGTGCGGGTGAATCCTCTCCTGAACCATTACTATGGTGTTCTGGTGCGGGTGAATCCTCTCCTGAACCATTACTATGGTGTTCTGGTGCGGGTGAATCCTCTCCTGAATCATTACTATGGTGTTCTGGTGCGGGTGAATCCTCTCCTTAGCGCACCGACCTTGGTGAATGATTAAGGATAATAAAGTTGAGAACCTCCCTAAAGTAAGTTATTATTATTATTACTATTATTATTAGCACCGCGTCTTACTACCCGTTAGGGTTATACGCACTTACGCTAATGTGCATTAATAGGGTGATTGTGAAATGAAATGGAGGACCTACAGCTTAACGTGGAATCCAAACCACGGTGGAGGCCTGGCATTCCACACATTCACAAGTAGTAGTTAATACAAGTCTTGTCAGAGTTGAGGGAAGGGTTTGGTGATCAGATAAATCTGTGCTGGGACCGAGGATTGAACCCCGGACCCTCAGCACAGAAGTCTGACACCTTACCCCTAGACCACTAGGTCACCAAGTAAGTTCTTAACCGAAACATGAAGTGATAAGGGAAAGATACGGGATAAAGGATATATTCTACACATATATCATTATGTACGCAGTAAACTAAAAGAACAAATATAAATTTAGCAGATCAAATTGAAGTCCTTCCGTGAATATTATAGGTATAGTTAACAAATGGTTGATGGTATTTAAGCAATAATCGTTATACAATAGATCCAATACTATCTTGAATTAAACTACCCCCAAGTACTTCAGGGTAGTCTTAGTCATTCGTATTATTTTGATAGAAAATTAAGTATATAGACATGATACAATTTAAAGTAGAAATACAGTAATCTAGAGCAATAATCAAGTTGAGGTATCTTTTCTTAGTGGTTGAATGGAGATTAAAAAAAAGTGTAACTAGCCGGGCGGCCACCCCACAAATATCAAAGAGGCTAGCTCACACTACAAACAAGGTCATAAGGACTAGAGCGAGTAACATAGTTTCAATGACTTATATAGTCCAATCTGGACACCAAAATCAGGAACGAGCCTCTATTTAAGTTCATTTCCAACCTAGATCTGAAACTGACAAACGATTCGTGCAGAGCAAGCTACCACCACTAGGCCTACACTGTATATATCACTCACATCGACCACTTAGGAATAATACACGAACAAACCTACATCAAACAAACTGTACAGTTTGTTTTGTACCAAAGGATAACACTCAAGGCCATATTCCACACCTATGAACTATACAAATGACAGTAGCATCATGATGCCTTTCATAATTATTAGAAACCAGGAAAGAATTATGTTAAATATTAATTATTAATATCCTAATTAATAATTATCTACAATAGAGAAATATATACTGCAGGGACAAGAAGTCGTTCCCTACATATTATTAGTTATAAAATACAACTATTAAATGGCTCTCGTCCTCACAGGGGACACTTGTCTTATAGCGCCTAACATGGCCACGCCATCTAGGGCACTTCATCCAGAAAGCTTGATGTTGAAAACCCTGACTGGTAGATCCAGCGCAGTTCCTCGACAGATTAACGGTGTAGAATGGACACGTCTCTCTTCTTTCTTCCTTGTATATATAGTGGAGAATGGCAGGCGGGGAAGGGGTAGGCAGGATAACTCTCTAAAATATCCCAGAGCCCTCTTCATGGAGAAGCTGATGAGCATGTGATTCTATGCCCCCTCTTCTACCACGGGCTTAGGCATCTTTTATACACGCGGTAGCAGCCGCGGCGGATCAGCTAGTACCAATCATAACATGCGTTTTTCAAACGATACCACTGTAGGTGAAATAGTTGGGCGCGCAGTGATACCAAGTCTAGCAAAAATCCTCAGTTCCAAGTTCCATATATTTGGTCTTTCTCTAACAGCATCGATGAAATGTTCAGTGTTGAATTCTTTCATATTTAAACACAACACAATCTCACACGTAAATAACAACCAGTGAACTGACGGGAGGGCACCACTGAAGTTGGTGCAGTTCAGTTGGCAACCATGCGAGCTGACGGCAGACCGCTACCGCTTGTATGTAAGGTCGCATTACACTCAATGTATTTAGAAACCGCTCGAACGCTGCGGACTCTTAACTACCAGCGGCTGGAATTACAAAACGCGGCGGAAGGTTTACCGCTACCGCGTGTATAAATTGACTCATTTAACTCGGTGCAGTTAGACAACGCGGTGGCCCAACAACCGCGACCGCGAGCATAAAATAACCCTAAGTCAAGGAAGTGGATGATTGACCCAGTGCATGCGCAGCCCGGTCTGTCGTCTTTCAACAGAACCAGACTTAGGGCCAGTTTCATAGTCAGTTTTAGTGAGCCTAAATTGCGAGTCGATACTAAATACAGGACGACACCTACCTTGACCAAAATGGAATGGGCCAGTTTCGCATATGAAACTGGCCCATTCCATTCAATTTCAGGTAGGTGACGTCTTGTATTTAGTATAGCACCGCACTTGAGGCGTACTAAATCTGACTATGAAACTGGCCCTTAGTGTAATAGTTTTGGGATATATTGATGAGAGTTTCTTGTGTTGGGCTAAAAATCGTTTTAGCACAACACACTCCCTACTATCAGTCCATGCTATCTGTATTTTACTATGCTAATGGGGTAGGTATAAGCAAGGTATAATTTTTAGAGGAAATGTACCCACATTTGGGTAGATGGGGAGTGTGAAAAATATTAAGGTTAAATCCCTCTCGGTAAACCCTGCAGAGATTCTAACTCTGATCCACCAAGCATCGACAAACCAGACTTGAAGAGCTTACCTTTAGTCCACGTGTTGTGGGTTCGAATTATACACATGTATGCCCATAATAATTATTAGGCGTGTGTCGTAAGGATGAGGAAAGTAAAATTAAGCCCACTTTGCGTGTAAATAAAGTGGGAAACCAGCTCAACCTCACCGTCACCGTTAAACCAGACTAAAAGATTAATAACATGTTTCTCACAAACACCTACAGTAAGTGATGGTAATCCACAGGTTCATTCCTGATAGCTGAATCAAATTAAATTAAGTGGGAGATGACAACTTGGATGGAGGATTTGAGATCCGGGTCTAGGTGGTCATTTTTCACTTAAATGAACTGAATAAATTAGCTTGACATTTATATCTCGTACGCACTGACATGGTTTTCAAAATGGTTAGAACTTCGAAAAGCAGTGTTTTATAACGTGAAGACATTCAAAACGAATGACATGTATAATGAGGTATTACAAGAATCCTTTCTGGCTATATCATAATGAATGATATAGAATCCTTTTGACTACTCAACGTTATTTGGGCCGGAAGGAGACGTAAAGCATTGAAAAAATGAGACACAAAAAACTTATCTCAACTCTTTTGTTTATTTTTCTTGGCGGTAAAACACTTGTAAAGCAACACTTACAAGGAGGAAAAAAAGTATCTCTAGTTGCTTAATATGTAATAAGATATTTTTAATGTCACCCTTTTTATAAAGAGGTTGACTACCGGAAAGACAACATTGATATTTTTTTGTCTTCTCCGGCGTTTGTAGTTAGAACCAGTCTAACACATGACTGAGTGGTAAGGGAGATAAATCACAAGGGAAATGGAGCTATGTTATTTACTAGGTGGAACCTTAAGGTGGGGTGCTAGTGAGCGTGAGTTAAGGGCAGTATTTTCGAAGTTTTTATAGCATAAACTTTTTTCGGCCAAAATAAATCAAATATTTCTTCTATAGAAGCATAGAGTTATGTTTTCTGCACATGCTAATCTCAACAGTTCTTTAATATCTGTCAAGGGTGTCCTGGAATTTAGTGACAACTTTTTCTCTTCATTTTAAAAAGTTTGTCACCAAATGCCGCTATGCTCATGACAGATATTCAAGAACTGTTGAGATTAGCATGTGCAGAAAACATAACTTTATGTTTCTATAGAAGAAATATTTGATCTATTTTGGCCAAAAAATGTTTATGCTATAAAAACTACAAAATTAATGCACTAAACTGGCGCTCACTAGCACCTCACCTTAAAACTTATGATTTATGTACTTAGAGGTAAACATTATCAATTTCTAGCTACAAATTTACTCTTTCTTACATCTTGTATTTTTCTAGTAAAATCTAATTACTTTAAGGCTTCCAAATTTAAAAATTATTTGTGGGGCATATATTAGTGCCTGAAAACTCCACCATAAAGACCCAGTCATCACTGGATCTTCCCTCCCTCTCCTCCTTTAGATAATGTCTACGTTTTTGTTTCTATAGTGAACCACAATAATTTATTTAAACACAAAAACTATATTTTGATTTATCTTAAGAGCAAATTAACATTAAGGGAATTAGAGTATTTTAAGAAACTAAATGATATTTCATCAGATATTTTTGACACACCAATGGTTCAGAAATAGACCGCTACTTGAAGGAGGCAGTGTCCAAACAAAGTGTGAGATATTTATATTATGTTGGTGACACTCAGTCTTGGGAGCAGTTAGTGACACATCTGTCTCATCCATATGTTGACAAAGATCATAATTCGAAAACTAATGTACTGCAAGGACATTCTAACTAAGGTTCTAGCTAAATATGCGTGTTGATTTTTAACACTTGTATACGGAGTAAAATGATAGATTAATATTTAAAAAGGTGGATGTCATTTTATTAGAGTTCTAGTCTTTATAGATAAGTTTGTGTGCAATAGTTCAGGGGTTCTAAACTTTTTAGACAGAAGGAGCCCTTGCAATAAAAAATACATGCTGAAGCTTTCATGGGTTTTTTTTACAATAATATAATGTATATTTTACATAAACACGAAAGTTAGATTTTACACATATAACATTATAGCACATGTTCTGGCTGCACCTTTGGAAAATGTTCTTTATTCATATTTGAAAAAAACTGGCAATTTTAATCTACTGATGATATTCTATAGCGTGAAAAACAGATAAAGAATATTCTAAACTATCCTCATGGAGCCTGAGATAGCTATGGTGGATGTTATTATGTTCTCCGTGGAACATGGTTTGAAAAACACTGCTCTAGTTTGTAAAAGGCGAAAATAAAATTATTGGGTAGTTTTCTTTGCTACCAATCGGTGATATCACAGTAACTTAGCTTTTATGTCACCACCAAACATGATAGGCCGGATGTGAGGTGGAGGATAAATGTTTTTCTTTTTGTTTTAAGTTTGAATGTTTCATCACCACATTGCATTCATTCCAATAAGTTGGCTTTTAACATTGTTTACAGGACATTCATTTTTATTAGAATTCCTTTAATAATTAATGATTTTATTAATTGATTTAATAGAGAATTAAAATCTAGATTTATATTTATTATTTTACCTAAATAGAGTTCATGAACCAAAAGAAAAGGTTGAATGTCCTTTTTTTTAGGGTTTGCACGTTTTAAATTTGTATTATTTAATTGAGTAATTTTTTATTTGTATATTTACAATTTTTTATGTTCCTGATGACTCATTTATTTCATTTTGAAACATCATATATATGGTATTTCTCTTAAAATAAAATAAAGTTTAAGTTTCAACCACACCTCACTTTTATTAAAAAATAATTTGTGTCTATCACTTTAGAATAATTTAATAATAATGTTGTCTCTAGAATGTTATAGAACAATTAATCTTTAAGTAAATTTGATGATTCTAATTCAATGCACAATTACTATACAAAGTATTATTATTTTTTTTGTTTCAGGTATGGACAGTAGGACGCACCCTAGAAATACAGTAAAGTTGTTCAAAACTGTATGTATTACATTTTAAACATACTTTTTCAGATATCTTTCCAAGAACTGTGATTATCCTTATCACACTTAAGATATTGATTTATGATTTTTTAAAGAAGAAATGTAATCCAGCTATCAGCTAATTACAATCTTAATACTTGATAGCACACTTATGGAAATTATTTCTTGATTACTATACGTCATAAATATAATGTTGAACGATGTGTATACTCCATTCACGGTAGGAATTACTCTCTGAAAGGCCTTTTTTCTTACCAACATCCTACTATATAATAGATTTCTGTTAGGGAAAAAGGCCTTTCAGAAAACAATTCCTACGATGAACAGACTTTAACAAAGTAAAGTAATAAATAAATTAGTTTTCATAAACAAGGTTGGTATATACAGTACATATATTAGTTATTATCTACCATCTATGCTGAATAATTAAGTAGACATAAAAATAGGAACTTGCATCAGTGGTTGAATGATTTTAGGTGTTACTCTCGAAATATAATGGATTACTGGTGAAGAAGAGGTTGGGTTTCAAATCCCTTAGGATGTTCTATATACAATTTTTCTAAATTACTTTACTTTTCCTTCCATGCAAATGTTCTTACATTTGATCTAAATTATATTTTAATCATACTGGCTAAATTATTTTAAATACACGGATAATCTAAAGCACAAAAATACTAGGGCGTAAATAATTTTAATCAAATTCAGGTAAAAGTTAAGAATACAAGCCTTTCCAAGTATAACAGCGTAGAAAGGGTGAAATCTGATAGTTAAAAAGCTACTAGATTAACTTTCATCCATTCATGGGTCAAATCAAAATGTATGTAGTAGTATTTTTTGCTAATATTAATAATATAGCTATGGTTTTTTTATGCTAACAATATAATTATATATCCACCGTACATGTATTTTCTAAGGCCACCTTCCTTACTACCGAGATTCAACTTATCGTCATAGGAAGAATCTTTTCTTCATGTTCAAAATTTAATAGAGCTGCTTTAATATATTCATAATCCAAACCACATGCTTTTCAGCTATAATTTATGACAAATGGTGACAGTAATGACAGTTTTGAAATTATTTGTTTTATCTACGATGGTATCAACTCTAATTTTACTTTTACTTTTATTAGTACTCTAAAAGGTTATTGTTTCGTTTTACCTTTATACACGCCTTTAATATTATTATTATTATTATTGGCACTGCGTCTTACTAACCGTTCGGGTTGTACGCACTTACGCTAATGTGCAATGGTAGGGTGATTGTGAGATGAAATGGAGGACCTACAGTTTAACGTGGAATCCGAACCACGGTGGAGGCCTGGCATTCCTCACATTCACAAGTTGTGATTAATACACATCTTGTCAGAGGTGAAGGAAGGGTTTGGCATTCAGATAAATCCGTGCCGGAACCGAGGATTGAACCCCGGACTCCCAGCACGGAAGTCTGACACCTTACCCCTAGACCACCAGGTCACCCACGCCTTTAATAACAATTACTCTTAAATATTATAATTTTTACGGTGAATGGTTTTATTAGTTGACATCACAATATATATAAGCACACACGCCATTCAATTATATTTTTGCTATTTTACTATCAAATATAGTTATAAAATAATATTATTTACATGTATAATATTTACAACACACTACATTCAAACTGCAATTGAAAGTCTCTCGTTCTATGTTAAATTAAGAGGGAAGGGATGGGAATGGTAGGAAGGACGGGTGTTGGCATAGGTAGAGTGCATGGGATTTATAAATTGAAAAGCTTTTTGAAAAGAGGTGGGGGGTGGAAATGACGGAGGAGGGGGAAGGGTATGTCGAGTGACTGTGAATGGAACACACACGAGACCCACAGAGCAATGTGAAGAGTGGGACGCAACTCCAGTTTGCAAATAACCAAGGGTAGTATAATCAGAACACGGAGGGTAGGGAAAGAACGAACTATCTAACGTGTTTATCAAGGGAGAATTGAATCGCTTGCAAATATTTGTTGCAATATTAAATAATGATTCATATCAATTGTTGCTCTAAATCTTAGGGAGGCTGGCAGCAAGTTTAATTTAGCCCTGTTTGTTATCAGGCGGGGTTCTAAAATAATTTTTGTTTTTGTTTTAATCGCTTAGAAATTTGATGCTAATTAACTATACTAGGCTTTATACTACTAAGAGACGTTGTGGCACTAGGTTAAGTTGATTTTAAGCCTTATTCTGATAAAATTATGATAAAATGCTTATTTTATAAATGACACATCAAATGAATTATTTTTTTAATACCTAATTTATATTTATGCTAGTACTACTACTACTACTAAAAATATTACTATGAATATTGCCAAAATTATTTCGTAGTTACAACACATCAATATCGATATTTATTGGTCCATCTATTTAAGACACGTGTTATTAAAGGCTTAACCCAAGGAGTAGGAATAAAAGTGTATTTTAAAGTATGTTTGCCTGAAATAGCGTAGTTGATAACACTGGATACTACCGCCCTCATTTCACCTGGTCGTGATTTGAAATATCATCTTTCCTTCAAAGAAAACCAAGTTCAGTGTGATTTTAACGCATTAGACTGATAGATCACTGGTGCTAGTGACATGATAACCATTTCAAATAGGTGGATCTGGTTTTATCTACGCCAGTACTCAATCCACTTTTTAGTTTGTAAATGGAACCTAAGTTTCTTAAATCTCCTGTTGCATTAAGTCTATAATTTAAGTGCGAGATAATATGACAATATAGCTTTTAAGGCCTGTATTTATAATATATAATATATACAGTGTAACCCCTCCCTTTATCCAAAAAGTTAGTAATATTACTTTGATTCAATTATGATGAAGGTTATAAGATAGGACCATAGTGTAATCATTCAAGATACAAGATACCACTTTTTAATTTAAATGTAAGAGGAGTGTACTTGTATATCCAAATTAAATGCTCTGTAAAGCTCACAAAAAAAAGGGAGGAGGGGAAAAAATATTATATAATAATGGAATACATTTTATATTGATGTTCAATACATTGTTTAAATGTCATATTAATTTTTTTAAATCGCAGAAAAAAAACCTTGTTTGTGTTAAAGGTCCCCCCCTAAAATTACACTTATTCAGTCCCCCTTAATTCTCTAGCCAAATAATTAATTAATCCCAAACTATTTCATAGATCACTACTAATGTCCTATTTATAATATATCTCGTAGCATTTTAAAAGGCGTTTAGTACAGTTAAACACTGTATTGGCTCGTGGCTCTAACGGGAGCACTTAGGAAAACATGCTAAAGCGAATAAATGCACGTGTGACCTGAATGGGAGATGTTAGAAGAGTGTCATCTTACTACTTAAGGACTAAGGAGGTTGACTTTCTTCCTTGTATTATTGATTAGATGCGCGTCACACTAGCTCGGTGGCTATAAATATCCAAGCGCACTGGTTTTATACCCGGGTATTGCCTAATATTAGAGATTCATTGTTTTACTTTTATAATTATTTTTAGGTTTTAGTGGGTTTTCAGTAGCTACCTAACCTAAAAGAACAATAAAATAAGGAGGGAAGTATTTTTACGAACCCTACCAACATTTATCACGAGATATTTATATAAGTAACAAAATATATTTTTGTTAAAAGTGTTTTAGTATTCTTCCGTGATATCAGAGTATTTACGCTAGCAGGGTAGGGCTGATTAATGTAGAATTGAAAAGAAACTATTCCGACATTTTATGAGAGGGAAGTGGGGAACTATTCAGGAGAAAACACTTCATAAAATTATTTGGGGACCCGCCTCGGGGGCGTAGTTGGCTAACGCGCCAGTCGTGTTGAGACAAACCACCGAGGATGGGGAGATCAAGGTTCGAATCTCAGTCGGGTGAACTGGGGTGGTTTTTCCTTAATGGTTTTCCACTCTCACTCCACTCAAATGTGGGTTAACTTCCTCTAAATTTAACCTTCCCAATTCCTAATCCATTAGTGTAATTAGTACTTAAGCGTATAACCAGAACGGGTAGTAAGACGTGGTGCTAAATAATAATACA
>CABFWB010001123.1:120603-136516 GCA_902151455.1 Timema bartmani | reverse complement strand
TTTTTTTTTAGCTATATGCACAGTTTATTGAATACCCAGCAAAGAGACGGAGGGATTAGGTATGTATATAATATGTACGCATGTATATTTATAGATCTCAATCCACACAAGTTCAGGTAAATTTCCTCTAAGCTCTACAGTACTTTCTTACCCTTATTCAATTAGTTTAGTCAAATGTGTACAGCCCGGATGGATAGTGAGACCCATAGAGAAAAAAAAGTAATAATTTGCTTCAATACAACCTTTTACTACCCGCTTCAGTGGTTGTATGATTCAAAGTATCACTCTCACAATAAACTGGATTGCTGATGATGGTGAAAACAGAATCCCATCCGTGTTTATTGAGGTTGGTTTTCCTAAAACAGTTTTCCACTTTCTTTCCACAAATATGTGAGTGTACTTTCTCATCCTTATCCTAAAAAAAACTTCATGGCGTCAGCCCACAAACGAACTATACTGACCGAGTAGCCATCGCATGTTGGCGAAGATGGCGCCAACATTTGTGGATAAAAGGTGCCATGTGATCAGCACAAATAACTTTCTCTCCCTTCTTCTCATATTTCCAAACCAAAGTCGCTTCTGCTTTATTCAAGTAGCTCCTCACTATTTTAACGAGGCTGAGTTGACCCCATTCCAGACACACTGTTTCATAGAAAAATCTGAAAGCACCTGTGGTCTAACACCTTTAGGTTTGTATGACCTTTAGGTTTGTAACCAGAAACTCATCCCTGTCCTATCAGTATAAACTGTGGATAGCCCCGATGGGTGGTAAGCTGCGATGTGCAAAAATCAACAAATATATATGAGCTGATAGATAAGTCTAAATTTTTAGAGCGTATAAAATAATAATTTAGCTCAGCTATTTATTCCAATTATTGGCTGTTTTATTTATCTAACATTAGTAAAAATTCACAACACATTTTAAAAATGAAAGCAAAACAATTTTTAAGCTTGGAATATGAATACATAAAAGTTTGATGAGTAATAATTACTGTATTCATGAGTCTAACTTCTTCCTAGTTTATTCGGCCTAATGTAATTTATTTCTTTATTGGCATTTGTTACTTTAGTGGGATGTATTGTAAGAGGGTAGATTAAAGTAAAACATTTTTTTTTCAGTCTAGCGGGCAGTCTCTTTTCTCTATCCTTCTGTCCTGAGGCCGTGGAGTCAAATTGGGGAATTGGGAGAGATGGCTGATTGGAAGTAGAAGGCGAAAAGGGGGAGGTGGGGTGTGGGAGAATTGTAGTGGTCAACATCAAAGAGAAACACGGCTCATTATTTTTGCATCGGTGTATGGTAACAAGGGGGTGCTGCAGTGTTTTGTCAAGCAGGGATGTATGGGCAGTGGGTTATGGGATGGGGTGTTTAGGCAGGTACAGTCGGTTCATTTTGAATCACAGTGCGTGGGAGTTATTGATTTCACTGAAAGTTGGTTTGTTTAGTTCATCGAAGTGATTGAAATTTTGTATTTTTTTTATCGTACGTTTGCATTCTTGTTAGATTTAAATTATCTAGTTCTGGTTATCATGGAACTAAATTATCTAAACTAAAAGGGAACATGGTGAGTAACGTGAATAGATGGTGGACCAACAGAAATTAAACTATCTAAACTTAAAAAACAGATAAGTAATTTAGTGTTAAATTGGGAGTCTAGATGAAGTGAGAAAAGGTAAGTAGTTGCTTTTAAATTTTTTATAGCAAAACTTTTTTGGTCAAAATAAATAAAATATTGCTCCAGTAGAAACATTGAGTTTAATTTTCTATAGTTTGGTGATATTAAAAGTTATTGAATATCTGTCATAAGCATAGCTGCATTAGATGACAAACTTTTTAAATGAAGATAAAAGGTTGTCAATGAATTCAGGACACCCTTGACAGATATTCATGAACTGTTGAGGTCACTATATGAAGAAACTAGACTCTATGCTTTAAGATGGGGTGCTAGTGAGCGTGAGCTTAGGGCAGTATTTTCGAAATTTTTATAGCATAAACATTTATTTGGCCAAAATAAATCAAATATTTCTTCTATAGAAACAAAGAGTTTAGTTTTCTGCACATGCTAATCTCAACAGTTCTTTAATATCTGTCAAGGGTGTCCTGGAATTTAGTGACAACTTTTTCTCTGCATTTAAAAAGTTTGTCACCAAATGCCGCTATGCTCATGAGAGATATTCAAGAACTCTTGAGATTAGCATGTGCAGAAAGCTAAACTCTATGTTTCTAGAGAAGAAATATTTGATCTATTTTTGCCAAAAAAGGTTTATGCTATAAAAATTGCAAAGTTAATGCACTAAACTGGCGCTCACTAGCACCTCACCTTAATGAAGCAAATTTTATTTATTTTGACAAAAAGGCTTTGATATAAAATTTCAAAAATCCTGATCTTTTCTTGCGTCTCCTACTCCCCACATTAACGAATTGACATTACCTTGGATAAATGATTGTAAACATAATTTACAAGGAATAAAACGCCCCTTCGTAAGGGGCGTGGACTCAGATATGAGCACGCAAGCACACAAATAACGTTGTTTGTAACATTCCTGAATTTCATCTCACACAAGTAATACAAATTTTGCCATGTGCTATATTATTAAGTATTATTTTATGTGTAAAATATACTTATTTAACCTCATTCGACATTTATTTCTTCCTTATTTGCAACTAAATACACTTTGATGTACAAAAAATTATTTTCATTAAATTAAAGTTTTTCTGTTTGAAAATATTTTGATAAATGTATTTTGCTACCGCATTTTACTAGCCGTCCAGTCTCTTCTCATTTTTACACTAATGGAGTAGGAAAGGAGGAATTAGAATTAAGAAGGTATGTACCTGCATTTCCATGAAAGTAGATTGGTAAATCATTTTAACATAACAACGCGCCTTATAACTGTTGAAACCATATAAAATGAAACTGATTCCTTTGTCCACGTGTTCAAAGGCACGGCTATTTTTTAATTTCAATTCATTACTTTTAAAACTCTTTCTTGTGTGTTTTGACTACCATTAAAAAGGAAAGTTTTATACAACCACTAATTAAGATCCTCGTTAAATACCACGGGAGTAGTCCTGCATTATTTCATCTTTTAAAAGGATTGATCGCTCTTTTGTCTCATGAAGAAGTTAATACTCAACCAACATAAATTCCTTCACTTTTTTTTATTTCGAAAGTTATTTTCTTATCTTAGCCATTTTTCATAACAACCCTTCTATTTAAACTAGTCCAACCCTTAATTATGGAACTTATTTTTTATTCCCTCTGAAAAGTGTAAATCATTTTTTGTTGAGTTTTAGATAATGTAGTATATTATTATAATTAAACAGAATTCAGTACTAAAAAATGAGTGAATTTATTACCATGCTATATTTTCATGTTTACAAGTAGTCCTTGTCAAGTAAGTTAGTGATTGATGTTAGGTTAGAGCAGGAAAGAATCCTCAAGACATTTCTCAATGTCATGCTCAGCTAATGGGGTTGTAGAAAAAATATATTTATAGATATCATTTTTGTATGAATGAGATCGCATATAACCTAAATTAAAAATAAGCTAGCTCACTTGAAATTTTCAACCCACCTACATTTGCCCAATTAAGGTTAGTTATGGAGACTAGTCACAGTTCTACAGGACTATTGTTCGATTCTAAGATTTGCCTAAAAATAAATTATGATTTGTACATTTGTCTGTTCTACTATTTAGCTACTACAAGTAGTAGAGCTAACCATACCAATGAGAACGTGGTATGTACGTAAAGCTCTCTTAGTCTGATTTGCTTGCAACCGAGAGGCCAGGGTTTGAATTCCAGCTGGGTGTATTAAGGGTTGCTGTTACAAATTCTCCAGCCCCTCATATGTGGGTATATTTCTTCTTAATTCTATCTTAATCACCCCTACCACATAGATGGATACGTGTAACCCAAACGGGTAATGAGACGTGGTAGAGAAATGAAGTTCCAAATGTGTTTGATTAATAAAATTGTACTGTTTAAATTGTCTTTCAAGTACAGCTTAAAAAATATATTTTTCCGCCACTAGTGCTGTTGGATAAATATAGATTGTATATTTGATTAAAAACAACTTTTTTATGTTTGCATAGTTTAGTTCATATTTAAAATAAATTAACATAATTTGTATACTATTAATTTATTTGTAACGAATATATTTTCTATATGAAACAACGAAGAATTATTTAGCTATGCATATTAACTAATATATTGTTATTGATACATGACAATCACCTATCGATCCAAACCATTGAAATATAAATGTATTATATTAATAAATTTGATATTTTAGCTCATTGTATGATGGTATGATGGTCGAAACATAGTCTACTATAACCAATACTGTCCATCCCAAGTGCTAGTGGTAAGTGTTAAGTGATTTGAAAAATAAACAATCTTAATATAATTACTAAGAACTGATTTGTTAATTTTTTCAACCCACTTATTTGGGCAAGACATTGTCTCATATCGTCTGGTTTACCGGTGACCGGGGAGGTCAGGGTTCTAATCCTGACAGATTGCGCTTAGTGTGGCTTATCCTAAATATTTTCTCACTATCCTTCCACGCTGGTGTTGATACTTTTACTTTAAAGTTATATATTTTTAATTCCTAGCATATTATTATAATAATTTGTGGATAGTCTGGACGGGTAGTAATATGCGGTGAAAAATAAATAAATTATAAAAACTAGTGGCTAGCAAAACTTTTAACTCAAATGGAGTGTGTTGATAAGCAGGATCGACCGCTCTGTGGGTGTTGGGTTTTAGTTCTAATTGTTGGCACTCTCCTGTAAATAACTCTTATGTGAATCATTTTGCAATGCTTGTCGGGGATTAAAGAAGATTATTTTAGCACCACTTATTACTAAATATTCGGGTTGCACGCATATGTATTAGTTAATCTAATGGGTCAGGGATAAGAAAGTTAGAATGTATAGAACGTGTATCCTCATTCGCGTGGAGGAAGAGTGGGAAACTATTTAGAAAAAAACACCCTCAGTAAACTCAGATTCCTCCGTTATCGTCAATCCAGTCTATTGTGAGGCTAACGCCTTAGATTATGCGGCCACCAAAGGGGATTAACTTATTCTGTGAAAGTACCAGAATAAACATAGATTAGTAATTCTAAATTCTAGTAGTAGGTTTATAATTTCTAAACTTTACCCAAATTCATTTTCAAGATAAGTGAAAAAAGTAAATGAATCAAATCTTATATTTTATTTATCAAATTTTTGTAGTAACATGAATTCGATGGTTTTTTCTTTTAAAAGAACATATCAAATCGTTTATAGTAGAATAAATGGTAAGTAAAAATTGTTCAACCCTTAAAATACCATCTTAAAATTAATTTAAAGTGTTGGTGAAAGTTTAGGGTAAATACCCTATTAAAAATGCATTTATGACCCAAAAATTAAAAAAAAAATTCTCTTTAAACCTAAAAACAATGACAAAAAAAATTCCTTACTAATACAAGTAAACAAAAAAACATTAAAATATAATTTAACGTTCCGTTTCTTTGCCAGACTGAAAGTTTTTATTTTGTCAACAAAAAATAGTCCATATAAAATAAAACAAGGAAAAAACATAAAAATTCAACTTACATTTTGTGACAGTTTAATTTGACATGGTAAGCTTAAGAGTTTTTATTTCAACAGTCTAGAATTGCAATGCACAACAAAAATCATGTGCAGATTTTTGAAAGAGAATGATTTTGTATTATCTACTAACAATGCTTTGAACATAAAGAAGCTTCTTCCCACTTCTACTGACATCACAGGAGGATACTTTAAATAAGCTACGTCGCTTTGTTCAAAATCTCCTGAAATTTCACCAAGGGAAATGTCTTACCCTGATAGCACATCTGCAACCAAGCACAGCCTTTCATATCCTTCGTTTTTTTTAACTTGCTCAATTTTCTTTTGCACAACCTTTCCCACTTTCCCAGTCACAATATTTAGGTTATTCACAACTTTCTTTATCAAATCTATTTGATCCACTAATAACACTGCTGATTTCTCCGAGGAAGTAATGGCACTAGGCAGAAATCCAAAATTCGACTTTAAGTAGGAAAACTTACCTGCAATTTCAGGATTATAAAGAAGTTCCTGCAAAACTTTAATTGATGTCACTTCATTGCTGTCAAATGAGTCGATGATCTTTTTAATAGCTTGAAAGTTCTCACAGTAAGTTACATGCTTCAATCCAAGTCCCCATCTGGATAAAATGGGATCTGGCCTCCAATTTGAATGATGCCACTCTAGATGGTGCCTTCAGAAAAACTTTCTTCGCGCACCCAATCAGCTGGTCAACTTCGATGAATTTCCCTCGTATCTCTTCAGCAACTCTGTGACAGGCATTTGATAGACATGTTAGGTGCACCATTTTTGAGTACAGCGCATTCAGAGCATTAGCAGCCTTTATCATGTAAGGTGCAACATCACTCACGAAGATCAGGCCATTGTCGTGTTGGATGCCTTCGGGCCATATTAATCTCAAGGACCTATCAAAGAGTTTGCTTACTGTAAAAAAAAATCACTTTTTCTAAATGTTCACCAGGGCCATCTTCTTCCATCGTACCTATCACAATGTTAGCTATATATCGTCCTAGAGAATCAGTTACCTCATTCATAGACACCCATATTTTCTTTTCTGCTAATTTTTCTCTTATTTTCTTCGTGGTGTTTTCATAGCAACAGCTGACATAACTTTTTCTTAGCGTGGAGGAGTCAGGCAAAGAATTCCCAGTGTGAATTTTTGGTGAGCCGCTCAATCTTGGAATGTTAACTTTGCTCAAGGTAATATCAGCACAAATGAAGGCTTCGTATATTTTTTCGTAAAATTCAGAATGTTTTGAATAATCGCTGGTTTGGCAAAGGAGCATTTACTGTAGTTTTTTTTTCTCATCCTGGAATCGCTGAAGAACTCGTTTGTGTTCCTCTCTCTTGACATGCTGTTGCACAGTAAATTTCCTTTCTGCGACAACTCTCACGTCACAGATTTTGCAATATCGTATCTGTCTATTGGTATAAAATATTATTTCGCCATGTTCAGCAACGAAAAGTTTTAATTGATGTGAGGCACTTTCTTTCACCTTATGCAAGTTGAACGTTGAAATTCACATAAACAACATGTGCAGCTTCCAAAAAATGTAGAGAGACAATGAGCCACCGTTATCTGCAAAACTTGCTCAGACTGGTTTAGACGAGTTCATTTACAGCCCCACTATACTAGAGGGGAGGGGAAAGATGAACTATCAGACTATCACAAGCTTGAAGGAAAAAAGGGGAGGGGTGGATGTAGTCTAGCCGCCGTCTTGGCACCACCGTTTGTTATGATGTGAGCAGAGATGTTCTAATAATGGGTAAATGACTCAAAAATAACAAAAAATTACTTAAAATGACTAAAAATCCCCCGTAAAAATGCCATATTCACTTAAAAACACGGAAAAATGCAAAAAATGCCTTAACAAAGCTACTTAAATCAGCAAAGTTTCTTGGAAACACATTTGTATAGACTTGAACAACGTTCCAGGTTTGCCAAAAAAAAGATGCAAAATTATCAAAATCCTAGCCCTATAATCATATGTATCAACGTTAAACTAAGATAAATTAGATAAAATTTAATAACTTAGAAACTACATAATGTAATTTATATAGAGAAAAAAATGAATTTTTCAATTTTAATTAGAAGAGTGGGAAATATTAAATTTAATTATTTTTTTTAGGACCTTGTGTTTTGAGCATAATAGAAAAGATCTTATAAGGTCAAATAAAGATAATTAATAGAGTTTTGATGGGTTTGGCGTTTCTTAATCTTTGAGTGATAATGTTTTTCTTATCACATTTATTAAATTTAAAAATACAATTTTTGAATAAAAAGTAAGTGAAATTGTATTTGGTACCTAGCTTAATATATTTTTAAAAATTATTAATTCTTAAAATATTAAATTGTTTAAGAGCTCGACGCAAAACTAAAACCGCTGCTAATAATTTGGGTGCCAACATTTTAAAGAGCTTTACCTGGTCTTGTCATGTTCATGAACGGGCGCGATTTTCTTCTCTGTCGTCTACATGCTGCACCCAATTTACTACCAGAAAATACTTCCAATTTGAAAAAACGAAAAAGACTTCTTAACCGAGATCAACATAGGTGGGAAGGGGAAGGAAGGGCAGAGGCTTTGAAAGTAATGGGGGACGGGGTGATATGATGGTCAAATCCTTAGTCTTTGACCTTCTTTTAAGTTTTAGGAAAACTATAAAAGAGAAATAAAAACCTCTCGTGCTCCTTTTTATTTCAAAGGTTATTCTATTAGAAGTGTGTGTAAACTTTCTGAAACAAACAGAATTTAAAGATGAACTCTTAAAACATGTTATGCACGGATATAACTTAGAAATGTCACAAATTATTTATTTTACAATTCTGAGTCTTGGATTTTAACCTCAAATTCTTGATGATCAGTTCCAATTACTCAATATTTACAATATGATTCTTTTCCATACACCCAACCTCATATTAGAAATTAAATTAAATTAAAAAAATATTAATAGCATTTACATTTTTTTAAATAAATGGTTTATCTATACATAAAACTAATACGTTTTCAAAAACACTAAACTGTGACGTTAGTAAAAATATATAAAAAATTTAGATGCAAAAAAATAAAAATAATATTAGTTTTAACTAAGAAATAAGTTAGTTTTAAGTCCAATATGAGATCGACTATTTCACTAAAAAAAACCACGGGTAGCCAAATATTATATCAAGCTTAAAATTACTCAACAAACATATTTGTCAGAAATAAAGACTAGTTTTTCTCAGTTAAATATAAACGTATTTTTAAATATATGTTTTTCCCCATAACGTGGAGCACAAATCTCAAAAGCATTTCCAAGCTTGGGGGGAGAGAGGGAAACTATTTAGGAAAAACCACTCTCAGTACAGCACGATCACCCAGTTATCATTTTAGTCTATTGTGTGGGTGACGCCTTAGACTATGTGGCCATCAAAGGGGTTAGAAGTGTATTAACTGGTTAAAACTTATTCTGTGAAAGTACCAGAATAAACATGGTTTAATTATTCTAAATTTTAGTAGTAGGTTTATGATTTTAAAAAAGAAAATGAACTAAATCTTATATTTTGTTTATTGTATTTTTTTAGTATCATGAATTCGATGGGTTCTTTCCTTTAAAAGTACATAGCAAATCTTTTACGGTAGAATGGGATTGGTTTTATTTAATATCATTGTTTTATATTACACATAATTTTGTCTCTTCAGAAACTGATATTTTATTATTTTAAATTCTCCTTCATATGAAATAATCAATTTTCTAATCTATCAAAAATATTTCTGAAAATAAGTATGCATAATTTTTTTCTAATTTTAGTTTCAAAGCAAAACTCCTAAATTAAACTTTACACATTTATCTTAAATGTAGAACTAGTATGTACAACATACGTGCGTGATTCACGTATTTACTACCCGTCCAGATTATTCATATATTTACAATAATGGAGGTGAAATATATAATTTAGAGGAATTTAACACGTAAAGGGAGAGTGGGAAACTATATAGGATATAATAAAACCTCCAAAAACTCAGTACGGATTTGAACCAAGACTTCCCGGTCATAAGAAAATGAGGTAAAATAAAACAAAGTTGTGACAACATATAAAGTCTGTATAATGTAATTTAAAAAAACAAACAATATATACAATATTTTAGGTTTTTTTAATAGGTTTTTAAATAATTTAAGAACGTGCTTCAGAATATGGGCCTTTATTCTGGGAACTTATTTTAAAATCGATAGCTCATATCAAAGTAATTTATAAAAGGTATACATTGTTGTTGAAATTTACCATTCAAGTCAAGGACACTTTAAAATAATACCAATTTAAGGATTTTATTTTAAAACACGATTTTTTAATTATTTGTAGATTAAATTTTTTTGTTTACTTTTTTTAGTGTTTTGGATAAAAGTATCACTATTGAAAACAATTCTGGGTTGTAAATTTTGCTTACTTTAATTTATATATATCTCAAACTATGTCAAGATATTATGAAAATGATGTTTTGAGACTGAAACGGCTCAACACCTACTACTCTTTGTCATCGTCTTCATCATATTTATCATAGTGGATTATATGCCATGTGTATCTTTAGTGTCCTTAATACACGTCTCAAGTTTAAACTATAACCTGGAGCTAGCCCAAGAAACCTCTATCGGCCACCTGCGGTACTCACTCACATTAAAACACGTGTGTGCATCTTGCTCTACAAACTATACACCTCCGAACCTCAAGAGACATAATAACATCCCCAAAAAGCCCCGAGGTTTGAAACACCCCCTTAGAGAGGTTTATGACATAATCTTGACATTATGAGCGTTCTACGGTTCGAATCCCTGAGAGACCATCCTTTCTCTTGTTCTGTGACAGGCTGTTATAAGATAGTTCATAGGGTAGCATGTCATTCTCCATCCACCCCCACTCCCCTTACACACATCTCATCCATCTTTCAAGAGTGGAAGGGACGTCAGTTTGACGAGGGGTTGTGTCTGTATTATCCCCTGGTCGCTGAACGATGGTGCAATTTTATCTGCTGTCATCTTTTCCGGTACATAACGTGCGGACAGAGAGAAATATCGTACTACCGCTTCGTTGTGGCATAAAGAACTTATGTCTTGGAACTTAAAATAAGTTAATCAACGTTCAACCATCATAAAATGTATAGAAATAAAAATAATGTAACACATGTTTTAATACTCAATATTTGTTGCTAAAGACATAAAACTACTACATTTCACACAAATTCTGAACGCATATATCATCTTTTAGATTCATATTTATTTTTCGCTAAAGCCATGTATATAAAAACATTAAAATTGTATCTATTTATTATATCACTCAAATCTTGACAGTAATTATGTAGATTACATACTACAAAGTGAGATCACAACCTAGAGTACTAGATGTATAAATAAAGTAATATTTACCACAATAAATTTGAAGACGCTTTATTTCTATGGGCACATATTATATTTAATATTTGTTATAAATAAAATGGTAATAAATATTTTGAAGGTAAACATTTATTTGAGTGACAACTTACTAATAAGAAATAAAATTAACAGAACTCTTCTTTTTCAATATGTTGCTATTATATTACTCCTGTGATACTTATGCTGTACACTGAAAGTATTTCCGAAAGTAACCTAAATCTTCTTTATAATAACGTAAAGTCTTAAAGGGAGTTCTACATTACCTCTATAACGGAATTTACAGAGACGACACTTTGTACGCCTTTTTATAGGCAGCCCGTATAACGCTCCGGCACAGCAGTGTTACCTACACTAAAAGGCGTTTAACGAGGCGACCGTTTCTGTAGGTTGAGAGGGACTACACGATATAATGGGTCTTTGTCAATGTTGCGACATTCCTCCTTCATGCTTCCACTTCCTAATACGATCTTACTTACTGGCCCGTTAGTGGCAGGAAGACTTCTCTTATAAAACTAACCCCTTCTATTCACCAAATATTTAACCACCAAAGAACCTACAGGATAAATTTGTAACCCCAACTTACTTACTCCATAGTATTAGGAAAAAAGTTAATTTCCGCACTTAAAAAAATACGACACATATCTTAAGTTAGTGCTATCCAGTCTACCTCATTATACCCTATCTCTTTCAGGTCATTCTAATATTTCACTCCCATTTGGAACTTCTAAACAAGCCATTAATGACCTATTTCAGTTAAATTGGGGAACAAACACAGCCACCGCACCAAACTAAAGTGATTTAACCATTAATTAAGATCGAGACAAAATTATAGTTTTATTTGTTAATGATTGGTGAGTCATTGTACGAGTCCCGGCTGGGTCTGCTGAGTATTGTTTTCCTGAATTGTTTCTCACTATATCTCTACACTCACAGATATATTTTTATTTAAAAACTAGACCTTTCTCATCCCTTACCTATTATTATTATTATTATTATTATTATTATTATTATTATTATTATTATTATTATTATTATTAAACATGTATAGGCTGGATGGTTAGTAAAGTCACGAATCGCAAGATTTTAATATTTACAGTTAGCTACATTTAGTCAATGTTGACTACTCATATATTTTTTTACTTCTTGAATAGTTAGATTATGTCGATCTGGTTTTAGATCCTTAGTGCTCTCGTTCACAAAAGTAAAGCGTATTTTATAGTTTTGTTTAGAAGATTTTAATATTATATCTCTGAGAAATTAACATCCTTGAGGTTGAATATTTTTAGCCATTTAAATCAATTAATCGACCTCGTGGTAGAGTGGTCGGTGCATTACAAACCTAAGGGTCCTGGTTTCAATCCCAGGATGGTACCATTGATAATTTTCCCGAGAGGGGAGGGGGAACCTTCCCAACGGTTACCCGGGTTTGGTTAGTTAGACCTAAGTTAGGTTTAAGAATTGTAACTCGTTCCACAACTTTAAATTCACTATCTTTATCACGAACAACTTGTCTCAACAGGACATGGAAAGGGCCTCTATGGAAGGTATTTACGATTAGTATTTTCGGACATCCCCTGGACAATCGCAAATTAGTACTGGCTAATCTTTCCACGATAACATGCTTCAAGTGATGTAGCCTAGACACGCATAAATAAAAATGTAGCCCCATTACTACTATTGCCTACGATAGCGCTTGGAGTAAACTAGGAATAACTCTTATTTTACTTACGTCCGTAACAAAATAAAAATAATCATATTTGACTCTACTGGGATTCTAACTCAACATCTTCTCTTGGAGCAACACGTTCAACCATTTCACGCCTAGGTGACCTCACCCAATTCACGAGGCCCACCCTGACAATAAGGATGCCTTAATCACACCGTCTACATCTTCCCGGAGAATTTCGAGACACCCTTGAAAATTGCAGGACATTCTTTTAGGATGCCACACTTGGAAAGTATCCTTTATCTTTGAACAGGAAGGATCCTTGTTCGAGTAGGATTCGGACACAGACCAGGCGAACGAGAATTCAGAGGATGCGGACAAGGAATCCGCAGAGTGTTAAGTTCAGTCGAGGGGAGATGAAGCCACATCAATCAGAGGCCGGACTTTTGATCCTTTACCCCTCAACCCCTCTACACCGGCATCCGGCAACACAGCGAAACCACACGGTTCTGGAAGGAAGGGGCTTAAGTTTAACACAAAGCAACCCTGCGTCTAGAACGTGGACACGATTATATAATAAAATACAGACCCGTTCGAAAACTGTGACAAATGCATCGAAGACTTTGTCGTAGCGTCGCAAGTAGGTGAAGGGGTAAGTTAAATCTTCCCGCAAAGTACCCACGTTTTATGTAATAAATTAATCTCGCTGCAAAACGCTTATTTTTGCTCCGCCTCTTACTTCTCTTCCAGGAGACATGCATTTAATGGCATTAATGAGGTCGGGTTGAAGTAGGTATAACTTATAGGACATGTACCAGCATTTGTCTGAAAGGACGTGAGAAACCATTTAAAAATAGAGATTATTAGTACACCCATCCAGGATTCTACTGGCTTATTTATGTGAGACATAGTAATAATAATTAAGAAGACAGAAGTGTCATGACGTGAAATGTTGCCAAAGTACGCATAGCTTTTTAAAATGCTACCTTTGATATGTAATCCCCTTATCAGTCCCCATTTGAACAATCATACATAAAATATTTGTTATTTTTAACTCACATTAAAAAAAATTGTATGGCATAAATGGCCGAGAGGAATATGGCATCCAGTTTGGCCGCCTTATGTGTAAGACTATTTATTATCCGCTTTGGTGGCACAGAGCCTTGTCCAGGGTACACCATAGGAGGTTGTCTACAACTCGTACCCGCAACGAGATGTGGTGATTAGGATTATGAAGTTATGGAACCGTTTTAAGTCTTAACCTAACTTTAGCCTAATTAACCAAACCCTGGTGGCCATTGGGATCACTCCCTTTAAGGGAAAATTACCCAAGGTATCAGCCGGCAATCGAATGAATGACCCCCTAAGCTCGTATCTAGGTGTATTGATCAATAGACTCACTACATTACAAGATATGGTCGATTGCTAGTAGATAAGACTTTTTTACTGAGTGATTAGATAAATTCACATATCCAGTTTAAATAAAGCTCTGCTTACCATAGCAACAACCCATTCCATGCCATGCCATTAAAGGATAGGGAGAATGCTAAGCTTCTTTTAGGGCAGACTGCAAACTGAAATGATAAAAAATATTAAATAAATCACCAATCATAAACAATTTGTGATTTTTAATTTCTTCCAGGAAAGGCTTTTTAAATTATTAGATTTTTGAAGCTATCAGAGGCGGCTCTCGTAGGTGGTTACCAGGGCAAGTCAAGCTTGTTGGGGCTGTATTGAAGAATATTGTTTTTTCTCATTCAGTATCAAAATCACCTCTTTAAGTCAAATAAATAAACATAGGATAATTTCATTGTTTTATATGAGGTTGGTCAGATTGATAATAAGGAAGAAGAAACGGTTAACTACTACAGTCCTGCCAACCCTTGTTTCCCATGAAAACAATACACGGGTCCCCACTCAAATCTAGCAGATACTTGGAATTGAAGCCAAAACGTTTTAAAATCTTCAATTATAATTTAATTACTAAGTGAGGTCTAACGTAAGTGATGCTGATGACCAGGGTTCAATTCACCGAGCCACATGAAGGTGTTGCCTTCATCAGCGTTGTTTCTCATCCTCTCTCCAAGCAAATACCAATGGAATTTTTATTTTTTTCTGGCATGGCATTTTACTACCCGCTTTGACTCTGCGTTGATGTATCAGGGATTAATAAGGTTGAATTTAGATTAAGTGTACCTGTATTTGTGAAACCATTTAAGGAAATCCACCTTCAGTACACCCAACTGGGATTCGAACACTGATATCCCTATCCTCAGAAGTCCAGTCTATTGCGAGAGTGACGCATCAGACCATGTGGCCAACGAATCGGGTATGTATCCTATTAAACATTCGTTCTTGTAATACTGTTCCCTTAAGTTATCTACAATCCAATTTTCATGGAAAGAACCCTAGCTGACAATTATAAAAGCTACTAGATACTTTCACCCATATATACGTCAAGTCACATGATATACATCGGCCGCTTTTTGTAATCAAGAGTGGAGCGTTGAAGCGATGACTGCACTAAAACGTATTCTAGTCTTATTATTGGGAAAATATCTGTATAATAAACCCTCCCTCACCTTTCTAATTAATAGTTTACTCGTCAAAGGCTATCACCTTTACATAGATTCTTAGCTTTCGGTGTTTAGTTTTAATAAGAACGTATAATTTCCCCTTCTCACCAAGATGAGAACTTTAAAACGACCCCTCTCTCTCTATCTATCTATTAGTTGTACCAAACCACTCAAGTATTAATCGAGTTATTATTTTTAACCAAAGATAAATATATTATTTACCAAAATATAACTGAACAAAAATCATGGTTTCCATGGTTACGTAAACAAAGAATGATTCTACGGATGAGCCGCTGCCCACACAGAAGGAAAAGATGGAAAATTCACTAGGAAAACTGGATTTTAGTTTTATGTTACACTTTTCACCGACATCCTGGACACTTCACCCTTAAATTGAGTTCGTTTGTCAAAATTGGTTAAGTCATTCTCTCAAAATTTTAATCACTGGAAATGGGCTTATCAAATTATATATATATAGAGAGTGAGAAATTGAAAAAGAGTGAGTGTGAGATTGAGATTGGAGTGTTAGAAAGTTAGTGTGAGAGAGTGAGTGTGAGAAAGTGAGTGTTAAAGAGAGAGTGTATGAAAGCGAGTGCTTGTGAATTAGTGCATGCATGTGTGATAGAGAGTGTTTGTGAGAGTATGTGAGTGAGTGTGTGAAAAAAAAAGTA
>CABFWB010001123.1:63766-120536 GCA_902151455.1 Timema bartmani | reverse complement strand
TGTGGGGGGGGGGGGGGGGGGGGGAGACATATAGTGTGTTAGAGAGAGCAAGTCTGTGAGAAAGATTGTGTTAGAGATAGTGAGTGAGAAAGAGATTGCGAGAAAGCTGGAGTGGGTTAGAGAGAGCTAGAATGTGAGAAAGTGTGTGTAGGAGAGAGAGAGAGTGTGTGTGTGAGTGAGAGAGTTAGAATGTGTGTGAGTGAGTGAGTTAGAATGTATTAGAGAGAGAGTCTATGAAAGTATATAAAAGATTAAGTGTGTGGAAGAGAGAGAGTATGTGTGTGTTTATGCGAAAGAGAGAGAGAGAGTGTGTTAGAAGATAGATGGGGTACACAAAATATTACTTTGAAATGTTATCTACTCATAATAAAGTGGTAACATAGAAACATAACTTAACTTATTTGTATTGAAATATTATTTCAAAAAATGAGCAACAAAACCTATTCTTAAATCATAAAATAGAAGGGATACAAAAAAATATAACTTTGCAATATGATCAACATACACTCAAAATTAAGTGGTAGCTAGGAAACATAGTTTAACTTATTTGTGTTGTGATATTAATTGAAAAACCAAAACCCACGCAGTTAAACTGGCTATCTAAACACTTTTCAAAATCATTTCATTTTATCAATTAATTTTAAAATTATAATAAACACTAAATCGCATTTAAACATCGTTGTTTGGGTTTTAATTTATAATTCATGCGCGAAACAAAACTTAAGACGATAGTTTCTTGAAATTGAGTACTTAAATTTTAATTTGTGATCTATAGTCAATATTGCTGAATTAAATGCGAATAAACGATAAAAACATTATATTAACAATAAATGTTTCCCCAATCTAGAGAATTAATTCCTTCAATCAAAGATATGCTCAAACCGGCTATTAATACGGCTATTTTGTGATCAGAGGTAAATCTACAAAAATAAAAAATATGGAAAAGTGTCATTGCAAACAAAATTATATATTTCTAACCTACTTTCATTGAAGTGTTAATTTACATTTTTGCCATAATTTTTATATTTGTTTCACCATACAACTTGAGTAAGAGTTTAATTATTATTTTTATCCAAGGAGAAATATTTTATTTACAGGTATAAGACCATGTACAAATCAGGGTTTCTATGGTGGTGTAAACTAAGAATGAAAAGCTGAAAATTCTCTGGGAAAATCAGATTTTTTTTTAAACTACTATTTTTTCCGACATCCCGTAACACTAATCATTAAAATGAGAAGTCATTTGTAAAAATCGATTGAGTCACTTTCTCGTATTTTCTACTTCCAGAAATGGGCTTATCAAATATTATATATGAATACAAATACTTATAAAATAACACTAATAATATAGTTAAATGTTATAAATTCTGACCGCAAAAAATATGTTTATAGTTTCAAAAAGATTTTTCTTATGAACATTGAACTGTAGTTTAAGTTAATAACTGGCGAGCTTGCACTTAATGATAGAAATAATAAAATAAAAAATAATAAAAATGCAAGGCAAGAACAAACAAAAACTATATCCTTGGCAGCCTTATATGTGAGATGCGTGATGCGCATGCGCTCGACAGAATAAAGACGCATCCGTGAAGTAACAAAACAAAAGAGTTGGCAAAGGGCACTTCTCGCATGCATTCAAACAAAAGTCATAACTTACATCCCGCTGTGCTTCACCCCCTATCCCCCCATACCCCCCACACTTTTCGCTCTCCTATCCAACAACGACCCTCGTATCTTGCACGCACTTTGCGTCTCACGCATTTTGCGTGTGCTAAAAGGGCGAATAGGGGAGCGGAGATTTGGTGCTTACGGGAGGGCATTGTTTTCAAGAAGGGCTCCAAGCATGGATGAACGATTTGAGGAATGGTACTGTAGTTAGTTCTAAAATATATATTTTTTCCTTTGCACCATATCTTACTAGTCGTCTGGGTTATTTGCATTTTGCATTTATTTACATTAATGGGATTGGGATAAATAAGGTAGAATTAAAAATAGAATTTACCCAAATTTGCGTTAAGGAAGTGTGAAAAAAATTCTGTAAAAACACTCTCAGTACAAGCGGTAGAGATTCTAGTCATGGTTCACTGTAACAGTCCCAGACAAACCAGATTACATTGAATGTCATCTCTGAGGGATCTGTATGGTTACTACTGTGAAACAATGTTGCCATTTTCTTGTTTTCATGTGGTCAATCTTTCTTTAAATATAAGAGACATTTTTCAACTCTGATTTGTTGATGTTGCCAGTAGCTCCTTACCCCTGCACACCTGACATAACTGAGGCCGAGGAGATTTGGCAACATTTAACTGAGGGAGAGAGCGAAGATATAGCTTTTCTCCATAAGATTTAGAGTTCCCTCAGAGGTGATATTCACTATATACTAGCTAGTCACTTAGTCCGAGTGCCCACCAGTGTGGGTATTATTTATTATATTACTATCCTCATCATCATCATTATCATAACAATAATAATTTTCAACAAATCCGCCTTGGTGGCCGCATGGTCAATGTCGCTACTCTCGCAATAGACTAGGATACTGATGACGGGGAGATCAAGGTTCAAATCTCATTCGGGTGTACTGAGAGTGGTTTTTCAAAATATGTTTCCACTCTCTCTCTTCACGAAAATGTAGGAACATATCTTTTCAATATAGCCTTCATCCTCCATAAAACCACTAGCATAATTAGTAGGCTACATAAGCGTGTAACCCGAACGGGTAGTAAAATGCGATACTAAAAAAAATTCAACACTTAAAATTTTTAATTAATTTTTGCAAATATTAAGGATGAATGGGGGCTATTTATAGAAAATGTAACCGCATTAGTGAGCAGTAAACCACCACCAACACACCATTGAAAATAATACGTGTATTTCAGAGTACTCGGCCGGTGTTCGAAACTTGACCTCCCTGTCAATGATGATCAAGTACAATTTAAATCTAACACCTTATCCATTGCTGTGAGTTTGAAACTTTAATGATTAAGGTCGTCCTTATGGGCACTCGAAAGAGAATAAAACCTCAACTACCCGTAAACGGTGATTAAATTTAATGAGAGTATAACATCTGAACACTTGGCTACCGCTGCGGATTTTCTCAATAAAATATTATTTTATTTTTCGTTTATTTTAGATCAGTGGCCCCGAACCTTTTTAGCTTGGTTCCCACTTTGAGAGTTGGCTGCTGATTACCACCCCCTTCACTCACCCCATCTCAAAGTTAAATGTAATAATTATACTTAAATCAGCGGTAATAACCTCAAATTCGTGTTACATTGTACGTCATATTTAATTATTTCAAATTAAATAGTCATTATGTACACTATCTAAAAGTATAGGTTATTTTTTCTTGGCATAACTTATCATCTTTATCAATGAAACACAAGTTAAAACATAATTTATGTGAACTATTAAGAAGAATTAATAATTATAAGTACTCTTAAAATTATAGAACATAGTTCATAAATATTAAAATAAATTTCAGAACCCTTACTAGATATTTGGTTGCCTTTTATAATTAACATAAAATTATTCCTGTAATGTCCATTGAAAGCTAAACACCCACCTTCTTCCCCCTTACAATTTAACAACCCCTTAAAATAAACAAAAATGCCCCCTGGGGGCAGTATGACCCAGGCTGGGATACACTGCTTTAGATGACAGGTTTGTTAGAAGTTGTGACCTCTTGATAACAAAGGACTCCGTATCACTCCTATACCGACTTGTAAACGTCAATTTTAACCCCCACCTCTTCATGCCCCACCCTCCTCCCAAAGTAATGATCCTCACACGATCCCATTAGTGACATTAAAAGTGAGAGTTGAACATTTTAAAATTAAATTTTATTAAAAATTAGCTTAGGGAGGCCGTGCAGTGTTCGTTTCTTATCATTACCATCCGTGACGGTAGCAACATATTAATAACGTCACTTGTATTTCCAACACATGTGTTACACCCCATTCGTGAATTAATCCAGTTCATGAATCGGGCAAAATTGTGTCCATTCCGTGAATTGGCCTCTCCTTCTGACCATTTAATAAACTAGGCAGCTCCAATCGTTACCCAATTCATGAACGGGACGAGTTTTTTTTCCTGGTCCGTGAAATACACAAGCGAGGAACAGGTTTGGTCTCTAAATCAATTTAACTTTTAATCATTTTAAAATGTAAGGCTAGGTTAAGTTAGGTTGGGTTAGTTTAATATAATATCTTAAAATGAATTTCGTTTAAGCTTGTAGTAGATATTACAATAGGTTTCAGTTAGTGAAATGGGCAAACGAAGAAGTCACTTGATGGAACGAGCAGGTATTTGCCCAATTCATGAAATGGACAGTCTCACTATGACACTTTCATCTACACGTATCCGGCAACAATGTTTGCTCTAACCAAACTTCAAGATAACGTCGGCAACTATATTTCCAGGTTTTCACTTTGCCCGTAAGCGTCAGCACAGTTTCTGTTCGGACCGGTGATGTGTAAATGGTATTCAGTGCATTCAGTGCGTTTTATCTTGCGTTTCAGTGTTGCTTGCGGTGTTTCTCGTAATACTTATAGCAGTGTTCTTTACTTTGGTGACCAATATAGTGTTATATTATTCTTAACGTCAACGAGAACCAGAAAGAGCTGTTTTGTTTAAATGAAGAGCTTCTGGCAGGAAGGAACTTTTATAAAACACATAAATATTTTTTTCAGTTGACATTGATACAATTTTAATCTCATTTTATTATTAATAGTGTTTCATATGTATTGATATCATCTATTAAAAGTGACTGTAACAGTATGGCTGAAATTACGTATACATATGAGTTGTTTTAGTAACTCCTATAACTGCCGGAAAACTCCTTATTGCTTGATTAGCACTCTATCTAGAGCTAAGCAACTTACATTTGACCGGACGGAGAAAATATATTTGAATAGATTGATGCATAAACCAAACAAGATAAAATTAAAATCAAATATACAAAATAGGACCATATTCATCAAAGTGAAAAATAAAGTAATATTTATATTCTACATGAGAGTAGAGATAGATAATTTGGAAACTCTAAGGATACGGACATTTGTGAATACTAGTATCGAACAAAGAATGGATGGCGCTGAGATATCACAGTGATATGTATGATGACTTACGCTTTTTTTAAATAACCATTTAAACTAAACAAATTAAATTGGAAACTACTTATTTTCCTGATCAACTTATTTTATTTTCAAATCGAACTTTGGTTCTCGATTTGTTTTCTATTCAACTTTTAGACATCATCATTATACGAGTTTCTTGATTGTTTAACTATCTTGGTGTTATTTACGATAAAAAATTGTTCAAAGACATTTTAAAAAGGAAACTTTTAGGGCTAAAACTACTTTAAAAAATGTATGCCCTATCGCTTCTGTTCACGACAAGGCTTGAAAATTAAAAATAAATGTTTGATTTGTTTCACCGCGTCTTACTACCCGTTAGGGCTATACGCTTATGTACTAACGCCTGTTATTCTAGGAATGAGGAAGTTTATATTTTACAGGAAGTATACCCTCATTTGCGTGGAGGGAAACTGGAAAACCATTTAGGAAAAATCCTCCCTCAGCACACCTGACCAAGATTCGAACCTTGATCTTCCCGTTAACAGTGGTCTAGTCTACTGTGAGAGTAGCGCGTTGGAGTTCGCGGCAACTGAAGTTGATTAAAAATATATGTGGGATCGAACATAAGTTTTATAACCATAACACATTGTTTAATCATCACTTGACTTACAAACTAACAACAACATATTACAGGAATACTAATCACTAAACACCCAGTCTCCGTTCCAGAAACATATTAAAACAAAATGACTTTAAGACCATGTAAAAACAAGTAAATCATTTTAGACCCCTACAGGAGCTGCATACATTAATAGTTGAACTATCCACATTGGTTTGCATGAGGGATAAAGTTAGGTTCATATAGTCTTGTTTACCAATGACAAGAAGGTCGGAGTTCAAATCCCGGCCCGATGTACTTAGGGTGGTTTTCCCTAAATTCTTCTCCACGTTCCCTCAACGCAAAAACTTGCACATGTCCTCTAAATTATACATTTCTAGAGCTTACCCCATTAGTATAATTAAACGCTTGAATTCCTAAAAACAAGTCAGATATGGAGAGGAAACATATTTGAAGTTTCTTACCACTCCTGCTATCTGACATATTATGTAAGGAATCAGAAGGGATTTAGAAGATAGGCTGGATGAAATTTCGATACGTTAGTTTAACCAATAATATTGGTATATTTTTATCTTACATGGTCCAGTTTTACTAGTGATTGTACCCTGGAGAATGTCACCCTAATTTAACTGTTTTTCTAGTTCAAATCACAAGATCTAAAGTAAATCCCAGCAACAGCCTAGACTTTTGTTGATTTTATGAAATTATAAAGCACAAGCCTATTCTTAGAGACCTCTACCACATTATATTAGGGTCTAAAATCCTGGTGTTAAATGTTTAGTAAGAGGGGTATGATTAAAAGAGGGTAATATCAGAGAAAATTCCCCCAAATTAGCGCCAAGAAAGGATGAGAAAACTCCGTTGGAAAATCACATGTGTGAAAAAGTCCGTCAGCCAACACACCAATATTTGAACCACAACTTCCTCGTCATCGTCCAAACAAATAACACAGACACTTTCATCCTTGTACCCACCGTATCTATTGAAGGTGTGGGTTCTTAGACAAAGTTAGGTTGGTAATACGTGCTGTGTTACTACACGGTGAATAGAAAGGGCTTGTTATATAATTACATTTACAATTTTGAAATAAAACGTGTATACAACCACCCCTATATACTCATTTATGATGATGAAATATATAGTACGTGATATTTCTGCCCTTTTTTGAAGAGTAAAAAATGACATCTCCGTTTATTCTTCTATGCTCATAGTATTTCAGGAAGGAAAAAAAAAATTCCCTTAAACTCTTCACAACCCTTTACCACCAGAACCCTCACTCCTTAAAAAAATGTTGCTTGGTAAAGTGGGTTGCGAGAGAAAAAGGGATGAGGAGGAAGTAGGAGAGAGAACGGGTGGAAAGGAAGCTGAAGAAGTGAGAATAGTCACGTGATATATCGACGTCTTCCTAGTCTCCTTACTCCAACAGAAGTGATCTCTATGTCTGGCGAAGAAAAGTGCGTCTTCTGCGTCAGCGATAGTCAGCGCCCCCTAACTCAGCGAGGACAACGGGGTGGTTTGGGCTCTGTTTTATTCTGTCCTGTACATGGTTTACCCCTTTCACCACTTAAACATGAAGTTGTGGACTTCACTTCTTGATATACATTCTTCTGACGCACTTGAAAGAGGGGGAAAAAAAGCCCACGTGGCGGTTTTTATGTGCGTGAAGTGCTAACACATTTTATAATACTTTTAATGGTGTATTTTAAAGAGGTCCGACACTTTATTTTTAGATTTTTTTAAAACTAACCCACGTCATAGGGTTGATGAGTAGAATAAATGATAATCTGTCGATTTATTTTTGACATAAAATAAAAATAAAATTATTCATATTATAACCACCAATGAATTTAAATCAAAGATTTAAAAATCTATGATTAATAATAGTTTATCCGTACTCCAGCAAGGGTCACAGTGTCGTCCAGTATAGTCTGCCTATAATGTAGGGGCCACAGTTTAAATTATGGGCGGGTTTATTGACGTGTTCTTCACTAAATGGTTTTTAACACTATACCTCAGTTTTAGCTTATGTGGTGCTGACTGACAGCTCACAGCTGACTTCTGACGGCTTTGAAAAGCTACCAGACCAAATTATGTATCCCTACGCTGAACCATATGATCTGCAAAAAACATGTCTTTAGCAGTTGTCACTTCTGACAGTCAAAATTTAGGTATATACCTAAATGTTAACTGTCAGAAGTCAGCTGTGAACTGTCAGTCAGCACCACATAAGCTAAAACTGAGGTATACCTCTACACAAACGTGGGTAAATTTCCTCCATATTGAACCCACCTCATCCCCACCTCTTAAGTATTTGAATACAGATGGCCTGAATAGGGTATAATATTTTTTTTAGCGCCACCTCTTGCTACCTATTCGGGTTTTACGCTTGTATAATAATTTCTCTAATGGGTCAGAGATGAAGAAGGTAGAATTTAGAGGAAGTGTACCTGGATTTGCGTGGAGAGAGATTAGGAAACAATTTAGGAAAAAAACCTCAGTACACCTGACAAGGATCGAATTATAATACACCCCTCATCGGCAGTCTAGTTTATTGGGAGAGTAGCGCCTTAGACCATGCTGCCACCGAAGAGCGTGATAGTAAGACTTGATGAAAAATAAAAACACATTAAAGGTTTTAGTCGAAGTAGTAAGGATAGTAAAATACTTTAGAGAGAGTGTAGAGGGAATGGGAAAATACATGTAGTCTTACAAAAATGCGCACACATTATTTAATAACTGGGCCCTAATATAAGAAAATTGATTCTTTGAACGGCCCTCTAGAATATTTTAGTTTTTTTTACTCGAAGGCTAGAAATCAAAACAATAATAAATTAGCTATCTAAGTCCAGCTGCAGTTAATGTCTCTCTTCTGGCACAACTATATATTTATATAATTATATAAGAGATAAAATAGTCAGATCACAAGATGATTAAATTATGAATGGAGCTAGAGAAAATGGAAATTTCTCTTTGTGGTGGGGAGAGAAAAAAAAAAGTCGGTTATGTTCAAGGGGGACGCCTCGATAAGCGAGAAATTGCCACGAAGACCTTCAGGTCTGACGCAATATTTAACTCTACGATGCATTATTTCAAAAAGGATTCACGTAAAAATACAGTTGAAAAGATTTCAACAGGTCTCTTTTTCCTTAACGGCCCTATATTTTGAGTTGTATCAATAGAAAAAATTGTGAAAATGTGACAGTTCATTTTTAACTACTTTTTAAGAATATTTGTGAAACTATGAGAATAAGTTTGATGAAAAAGGGCTCTTAGATTTAGCCTTCCTCTAATAACTATAGTAATAATTTTTGGATATGCTCACAATATAAAATGTTATGATATTTGAAAACTAGCAGCGAGATTTCCTCTTTAACTTAAGATAAGAAGTTTTGTAGTTTACTTTCTTCTATTTTTTATTGACATGACAAAGAGTGGCTGTAGGTGAATAACAAAAAGTGGTATAAGATAAGATAAATTGAAAAGTAGTGCTAGAAAACAATACAGACCTGTTTATTTCAATTAGTGTCGGCTAACATCATTTGATACTTTCTCGCTGATCTTAGTTTTCACATTTAATTTAGCTAACAATTAATTTCAAACAGATTTTGAAAACTGACAAAGTACATTAATATAATATTGTTTGTATTATGAAGGAAGTTAAAATAAATAGTCCCACTCTTAAAAATATGAGGATATTAGCGATACCAAATATTCTATCAATTAAATCAATTATCAGTATTTTAATATCAAATGAACAATATTTTGTTTATATTTCATAGCCATTAACTTACAGGAATAAATAACACAATTTTAAATTGTCATACGTAATTAATTTACAATATTTTATTAGGAATATAAAATTATTTCAAGAAATATTGAAAGTAACACTTTGGAGGCTAAACGGCCTTAAAATTCAACAACAAGTTCTCAAACACTTTTGAAAATGTAAATCTTTCGGCCCGTAAACATTTGGCCTAGAAATCGAATAGAATCTTATTTAATAGAACTTTTATAGACATTTTAGTAACTAATAAAAAGTTTTGAATACACTTTAACGCAATAGCTTTGAGCCGAAACTGCAACGATCCACTAGCCACTATTTGTATTAATATTTAATAATTAATTTAACTTCATATTGGTGTCGCTTTCATCAAAACCGGGAAAAAGTAAAGCAGATATTCCTAATAATAGCCCCGTGGCCCATCTTCTGAATATAAAATTGAACAAATATTTATTTTTAAATGAATTATCAGCAAATAATTTCTCGTTCTCTTTCTCTCTAGGAGACCACTTCATAATGCTATCTTTATGTGAAGAGTCATCTATCTCTCTCGAAATGTTCAACGTCCGGAAGCTCTTATGATGAGAAATGAACCAGGAAGGATGTAAGATAGTGAGGGTGGAATCTGGCCAGAAGAGAACCACTTTAGTAGATGATAACATTGATTATTTATTTATATGTACAAACATTTTTAATTACTAAATTATTTTAAATAATTCTAAAAACTAGTATTATTCCATTGACTCAGTGTGGGAAATGCGACAAATCCATCAACTGACCTTTATTACAAGGTGTGGGTTGAGTCTTCTAAACAAAGGTAGCTAAGGCATATTTGTAGGTGCTTAAAAGAAGGGTATTTGGGTGTTAGTTTAATAAATAATAATAATTAGGCTAAAAAAAAAGTAAAAATAATATTTTAAATAAAGGTAGCTGCATCCTTCTGGTTAGGAGTGGAAAATACACCTTTAATTAATTTATGTTTTTTCCATCAACTTCCAACAATAGTCAAACATGATAATATATAAATGGTCACCTAACTTCCTCGATGGTCAAATGCCTTACTATAATAACACGTTTTTTATATTAGTACGGCCTTTGCCGTTTGTCCATTAGGCTAGCTGCTAAGACACTACTTGGAAATTTCTGATGTTATGATAGGGTCTTAGTATCTATCCGTAACACTTATATAATGGGGTCTGAAGAATACATTATCAATGTAGCCCCTATATGTGTTTCTTTAGGCTTTAACACAGCGCCACGTTCAAAACAACACTCCACACTGTGTTTTACAACGGTTAAATAAACACTCTCCACTGTCTGTGTTCTACAATGGTTAGAAACAATACGAACCAAGGTTGGCGTTCTATAACGGTTAAAACTCACTTCGGTGGCCGTATGGTCAAAGGTGCTTGCAATATACTAGGCTGACAAAGAAAGGGAGACAGGGGTTTGATCTCGGTCAGGTATACTGTACACTTCCTCAAAATTCAATCATTCTAATCCTTAACACGTTAGAGTAATTGATACGTAGACGTATAACCCTAATGGGTAGTAAGAAACGGTGCTAAAATATGCATAGAACAATTAATGAAAGCACTAGCCACTGCCCGTGTTATGATTATTAGCAAAATTCACCTCTGCTTGTGTTCTCTGACGTCTAAATACATCATTCACCACTTTGTGTGTTCGTGAGTGTCTACACACAACATTCACCAGTCTGTGATCCCTAACGTCTAAATACCATATTTTCCACTGTCTGTCTTCCCTGATACATAAATACAACATTCGCCATAGCTTGTGTTCCCTGACGTCTGAATTCAACATTCGCCACTATCTGCTGTCCCAGAAATCAAAAGACAACTGTATCGCCGCTTCTCCTATCTGATAGAAGAAGTGACGAACACAATTATGTATATATATATATATGTATATATATAAAGAAGGATGGAAATGATCAAATATAAGAGAGATATACAAGTTTAACAAATCAGTTTATTTAAATCCAAACAAGTTGGATATAATACAAATAGTTTGACGAGATCATATACAAAACGTTCCATTGTTTATTGAAGGGAATTATATATGTTACTTTAGACATTGTTGCTTCAATTGGGAGCATTAGGTGTGAAGCACCTAGGTTTGACCTGCAACCATGACAAGTGTGGTTGTGTGTATATTAGAAAGGGTGTAACTCGTTAAAGAATAAACACACATTCTACTACGAAGGTGCGTCTGCCTCAACACAACAGAAATTTAAATTGGAAGCAATTATTGATTTAAGGTTAAGCAACAATGCATAGCACCACTCCAGCCTTGCAAGTGCTAGACTTTAAGCCTTATGAGCATCTAAAATAATAATAGTTAACAATACTTTATTCTAGAAATTCCTAGTTTAAAGAGCTACAACGTTGGTAGTTAAATGAGCTAGCTAGCATAAGTTAACTCCATATTGAGCTACGAAATACAAAGGTTAAGTTCCTAGAAGAGGAATTCTAGGTTTACAGAGAGTTAGTGGCGAGCTACCAGGAATCTAGGCTGTAAAGATACTATGGCCGGTCTATTCCTCATTAGTACTGCCTGGTCATTCTATATTAAATTTAAATTCCTACACAAGTCTGGACACAGACTATAACAACTTCAAACAATTAAACAATAACTAATACAAATGGGGCCGGACAAAATGAACAATACCACGTGGGTCACTACTCTGGACTAGTAGTGGACCCACGAGTTGAGCACCGTACAAAGGTACAACAATAGAAAGATTAGAGACTGTTATCAGTCAAAGACCCATCTAGGTCATGGAACAACGTTATAGACAACCTGATTTCCACCATGTTTCGATCTAAAGAGTTAGACTAGCCTAACATGGCCATACAGTATAGGGAGTATGGTTATTTCCCAGGTATTTAAGACAGAGAATAAACCCTGATATTCAAAACTATGTCTTATGGACATAGTAAAACAAGTCAAAGACTCTGACATTCAAAACTATGTCTTATGGACATAATAAAGCATATCACGAAGACCCTATTAAAAATTACTAGAAATAAATTCTTATAGTCACAGTCTTCACTTCATCTGCTGTTAGGTGGAGAGAGACCGATGCCTCAAACATCGTGATCACCACTTAATTAGTCCACTGGTCCTTTGTTCCCTTCTAGGCAGTTCCTCCGAGGAATCGTTACAATAGAATACAAAATGTGAAGCAAGAGGTGGCGGTTTTATACAAGATGCACTGACGTATTAGGGAAGGGACATCAACAAGGGGAGGGGAAGTGGCGATTTTCTATAAATAAACAGAAAGCCAACTAGTGCTAAGAGACGGCCACTGAGGACAACACAGGGAAGTGATCAATCATTATGATAAAGTCTGGCCAGTGAGCAAGATGTCCGTCTGTTGAACTTCCTCCAGGAAGTTTTGAACAATCAGCTGGGGAACTTTCCCCAAGTTTGTGCGTTTCCAGCAACACAATTTCACCGTGAGTTTATATCTGCCACACATTATTAGAATTTATTAGTTATTGGATTTATAGTGATAATTATGTACAAGGTATTTTGAGTGTAAGTGCTAACGGGTAGCTAGCACGTTACACAACATTCACCACTGCCTGAATTACCTACAGTCTGAATTCAGTATTGGCCATTGCCTGTGTTCCCAGACGTCTAAAGACAACAGGCAACACTTTTTGTTTTCGATGCATTTTGCACTTGGTGACAAGGTATACTTAAGTATGGTTCCAATGTGACTTCACCTACCGTCCTTGGGACCTGGGAGCTCTTTGAGGTCGTACTTAGAGCTCATTTACTAATTTTTAGAACATTTTAGAGCAATATTGATTATTTTAGACCTGAAATAGTTTGCCCTTTAAAAATTGAGGAATAACTTGGATTTTAATTAATTTTAGTCCAACATACCTTTTAATTGGGAATAGCAAACCACCTACGGCTGTGGATAGGCTGGGGCTCTAATCACGATCGGTTGGACGGTTGTTTTTGTCCCAAATACAATTTTCATTATGGCTTACCAATCCTCTCTCATTAATAATGTTTTAAACCATCTTCCTCATCCAAACCCCTTGGATCAAGTCGTTAGCTTCCATTTAGATGATACTATATGCATCCAGTGGTCATACGGACTAAGACATCAGGTCCATGGTTGCTTGTAGTGAGAAGGACAAGTTCGACTTTTAAATTAATGCACTTGAGGTTTATCATCCGTATGTGATTTATCGTTGGGATTATTCCATTGTTTCTCCAAGAAAGTATGGATAAGTTTCCTCTTAATTACTCTCATAAACCCTACCCCTTAAACCATGCTGTTAGTAACTTTTTTGATCGACATTATTAAGAAAAAATGGGAATCTTATAATAATAATAGCCAAAAAAGTAAATCTTTTACTCAATAACAAATATTAATTCAAAGAGGATATTTTTGTTTTCAAAAGCTCTATCAACTTTAAGGCTTGTTGTACACACACATTCTAGAGCAAAATAAATAAAATCAATAAAATAAACAACTTCCTGTAAAGGGGGGGGAGATTTTTTTATTAAAATTGGTATCGGTGTTTGAGCTAGTCCATAGACTAACCAATACAAAAGAAAAAGTTGTAGCAGCCCATGTATCGATATTATCTATCACATCATCACCCCTCTGCGTACACACATCTCTAATAACATCTAGACCTCTTAATATCGAGAGATGCACATTAATGTACAAAACATTTTTTTAGGGAAACTACAGTACAAGTTTGGAGGAAATAAAGGTTTAAAAAAAATCCTTTAAATATTGATAGCATTCCATAGTATATTTATTATTATTTTAAAGGAAATGATATCATCCACCATAATTGACAGATACAGATCACATGCCCTTTACTTATCAATATATTAAACCGCTTTACTAACTTTTGTAAATGCTACCAGAATATTAATATATCAGTCACTTGACAAATGTGTGTTTGGCTGTCTTTCTGAGCATTCAAGTTGTATGGCGCATTTAATTTTTTAGTACCACTAGTAGATGCAGGGGTTGATATATCTTTTCCTCAGATCAGTCATGTTTTATGTATCTGATATATTTTTAAATTACGTATCACTTTCATCCGTAGGGGCTATTCACACTTTTATTGACACTAATGAGGTAGAGATGAAGAAGATAGAGTTTAGAAGAAATATATCTGTATTTACGTGTTATTTAGGAAAACCAACCTAAATTCTTCCAACCAGTATTTTAACACAGGCTTCTTCAGGATTGACGAAAATCCGGATATCCCGGATGTTATATGAAAAATACATTACAACAATATTATAATTCACCATTTATTTTCATAATAACATATTTTAATACAATTTAAACATGTTACAGCCACTGTTCACTCATAAAATAATGAGTAAGTATTTGTTGAGCCAATTTTGATTGGCGTTTACGAGTATCACAGTTACGAAGACGTTTCACCGCCATTAAGTTCGGCTGGCGTTGTTTCCGACTGGCGTTATAAAAAAAAGCCATCCCCTTGTATAGGTGGTCTAGGTGCAGTACAGTACAGTACTCAACCAACGACTACAGTAAAGTAATACATCAATTATTCGTCCCATACAACATTGTTATAAAAATTAAATAATGCGAAATTTCAATCAGAATAAACAGCAAATTCGGATAAATAAGAGCCGGATAAACGAGACCCCACTGTATTAACCGGTTCATGGATATATAATATGACTGTTCCATGGGACATTCATATTATATTTTGCTCATTATTATTAACATATCTAGTAGGGGCAGGGCTACGCTTAGCTATCCCACAACATATACATGTTAAGACTCTACGAAGTTTCAATAAAACACGAAGGATCTAGATTTTTTAGAACATACTGCCCCGTTCACGTGGGCGATATCTGTGTTCGCTCTTGTCCAGCTTCAATTCATCCCTTTCAATTCCCTCTCATATCTCTTTCCTTTTCCATTTCATCCTTCGTTCAACCTATATAACACGGATTTCCTTTCCAAAAAAAAGGAAGATTTCCCACTCATTGATACCTCAAAGCCTCCTCCTGGTTTCACAGGACATTCCCCTTCTTGTCCTTCGAATACAAAGCAGTGTTCAGATGAAAAACTTTGGTTTAAGATGCTTTCACTTTCTACTTTGCACCCTATTCGTGCGCTTTCTATCGTGTATAGCTTGAACTTAAGTAAAAGTTTTCAACAAAAGGATTTATAATATAACCCGCATCAGTGGCATGAAGACTAAAATTATTGTCAGTTTCATCCAGTATGGCTATCCTGTGGTAAGGAGTTCGAGGCTAGAACTCTGCTTGGTGTACTGAATATGATTTTATCTAGATGTTTTACCGATTCCCCTCCAAGAAAATTCGGATGTATTTAATATAAATTCCACAATACGCATCCCTACCCCATAAGCATTATTCAAATTCGTATAACTATGTTAGGTGTGAAACGCATTGAAAAAAGTTTTTATAAATTAATAGCTAGCTCATATTCAAGACAAAGCCTTGATTAACCTTGCTTTTTTAGGGAAATGCAAATGCCTGGATGCTTATGGAACTTTACATAGCTTACTAATTTAGGGTCTGGGAACAAAAAACAACTAAGTGATGTTTTTTAACCCCCAGTTTATTGCATGCCTATTAGGAATGCACAATCTGCTCACCCTTAAATATAGCAGTCTTAGCTTTATGAATTAACCTATGGTCTTATCTTACAAGCAAGACCAGCTGTGCACAACTCGTGGCCTGTGAGAAGTTGACATATTTTAAAATTATATTTTGAGATTCCCCCAAAACATCAACTTTACTGGTTTTACATCACCCGATTTACAGATGGAACTAATTGATCTTAAATGTAGCTTTAAATTGAAGGCAAAAATTTAATATGTTTCTCTAATGTATTTTTATGAAAATAAACTTGCATAAAGGAATGACAGAATTGAAAAATCAGGTTCTATAAATGGCAGCATTATTTGGAAAAACCTACTTATGTGAAAAGTAATCTTATTTGGTGAAATAAAAAATCAAGAGGTCGTTCCCGTCAGACTCATGGACATTTATAGGCAAACTTTCAAATTTCTGTGTCCAATATTGAACCCGATATTGACATACTAATAAAAAACTAATAAAAAACAAAGTTTAAATCAATTTAATTTAAATTAGTTGAGAAATAACACCTTGATATGGGAATCGAGCCTTAGCATGCCGATGTGGCAATGTTCTACCAGCAATCCCTCTAGCATTCGACCCATGATCAGGATCATTCTTCACTTATGCCGGGATCACGATCAACTTAACGTAACGTTCACTTAAAGTTAACTTAAAGTTAACTTAACGTATATGTGATCACGATTCACGTAACTTAACGTAACAACTCGAGCCAAACATCTTCATTCTGGAATATGATCTGTGATTTGTACTAGTTTTACAGTGATTATCTGTGAATGTTTACAGTTTTCAATCAATATAATAAATATCTATTACAAAACTTTTTTGATAAATTTAGCTTTCCTATTTTAGTTTAATTATTTTGTTTCAATGTCTGATCACTAGAACTTACGCTAAAGAGTAAACATTGATCATAATACCAACAAATTAGTTACTAAATAGCCCTGTTGACGTCACTCGCATAATGATTGGCTGGCTAGATCATGTGATACCCTTCAAGTAACGTTCACTTAAAGTAAAAGACCTCCCAGGACATCTCTTACGTTAAGTTAACTGCAAGACAACGTTAAGTTAACTGCATCGTGATCACCTCCATTTAAACATACGAGGAGGTCCTTTACGTTAATTTACGTTAAGTTAACCTTAAGTTAACGTTAATTTGATCGTGATTCCGGCATTAAGAAAGTCAAATCGCTCCAATGCTTAGTATGAGTAAACAGTAATGGCGTTTTTTTTATATTTCCTCTTTTGAAAACATGTGCTTTCTTTCAAATAAATTATTTTAGTGCAATCGTGTGTTTGGTTTTTAAAAGTGTGTCTTTACAAACTAAAATTCTATTTTGAATTCTCATAACTATTGCTTCTGGGGCCTCGAACATTTTTTGAGGTATGACTTTTTTTTTTTAATCAATCAACCACTAGAACTAGTTTAAAAGTAGTTGTGAAAGTTTTTAATATGTTTCATAAATACAGTTTTCAACATTAATTTTAACTATATTTTATAGTTCTATTGGTAGAATTAGGATAAGGGGGAGATCTAGACATGTGGTTGGAGAAGTGGGGTAGGTAGGGGATCGACTTGCGGCCCACCATTGATCAGTTTTAGTAAAAGTAGCCCTCCGGTGTTAAAAGGCCGTGCAACCCTGAGCTATACCATAGTGGAACCACGCAACGTAGTCCCGATACTTAGCAGGGGTGCTGAGGGTCCGGGGTTCAATCCTTGGTCCCGGCACAGATTTATTTGATTGCCAAACCCTTCCTTCACCTCTGACAAGATATGTATTAATCACAACTTGTGAATGTGAGGAATGCCAGGCCTCTACCGTGGTTCGGATTCCACGTTAAACTGTAGGTCCTCCATTTCATCTCACATTACATGCAAAACCATAAGCTGGCTGAAAAAACACCTAAATCTAAGACGAAAATACAATCAAGCTAACAGCGGCTTTCCTGCGTGTAGGTATTGTTAAAACGAATACAAACACAAACATAAATTAATTTACTATCAAAGAATCTAAACTAAATTAAGCTAATTCACAATTAATTAAATCAAATACAAGCATGTTAGTAGTGGATCTATTACGTGGAATAAGTGTTGCAATCAACACTGAAATAAATGGTTTTAATTTATTATAAAATGAACAAAACTAAATAAATACAATTTACATGCACAGCCATAAAATAGCTGAAAAATACTTAAATTTAAGACACAAATGCAAATACGCTAACAGTATCTCTCATACGCGTAGGCATTGTTTCAATGAATACCAAAATAAAGTGTCTAAATTTAATATCTAAGAAATTAAGTTAAATAAACCTAGTTTAAACGGAAAAACCATAAAATAATTAAAAATATTGGATTGTGAGGACATTTCTCTTTAAGTATCTGTGCTCTTTAGCAGGTTTCTGAATTACTCTAATAAACAAATGAGACTTACTTTGCATTTTTAACTTGTAAATTAGCTGTTCCACATTAAAGATAGCGCGGGCAAACACACGCCAGTCTAAGGTAGTTTGAATATTAATTATCTTTAAATCTATCTTTATGATCATGTAAAGTTGCTTAATTTTAAAAACTATTCTTAATGTCATCTTAAACATTTTATGAATCCTTCTATTGCTGTAAACAAATTAAGGAAAATACTAGGGCCAGAAACAGATCGAATTCGTAATGCTTCTCTACAAACAAAGGATCCAAATTTGATGAATAGTATTGTACTATGTTCTGTACACTCTCAATCTCTTTGTCAAACACAGAACAAAATGTTTCACTTACATCCAAGTTAATATAGACAAGGCAAAGCCATGTTAGAACATACCCCCTGGGGCCTTTCCTTCTTATTCCTCTGTTATGTCTTTCCTTTAGGAGAAGAAGTAGAATAAAGAAGCAATTTCGTCCTATAAACTCCTGAGTACGGTATTTTATGTTCCAGGAGTAAACCTCGTATGTAGACCAAACTCATCTCCCGTTATTCTGTACTTGATCTAAAACGATGTGATGAAAAAGTCGTTCCACCCGCTTACTGTGCGCATTCGGAACTTCTGAATAATATCTCATTTATGAAATGTTTCCCATAGAATAGTTGCCTTTCATCACCAATAAAACCTCCACACTCATCTTCTTTTACTCGCAATCTTAAAACATTGTAATTTTTATACGTAGATTTTGCTCTACAAAAAATATAGAGCCCTTAGGAAACATAAGAAGAGTATGTGTTATAGAAAAATAAGTCAAAGATCTTAAAATCAAATTACTAATGGCTGTGAATCTACCTGTAAAGTAGCGAGAAAGTAAAAATTATACCTGGTACAATCTTTAAAAAAACATGGCTGACATGATTAATAACTCCGTATCAATAGTTTTTTGGCAAAAATTCGATAACGAGAGGTTTATTGGCAGGAAATTTTTGAGAATTCAAAATATTTTGAAAATATTTCTTAAAGATTTTATTTAAAATCTATTATACGTATTGTGTGTCATCACAAATAACATCGTACATTTGTTTTTGGGATGAAAATTTGTTTATTGTTAGTTAACCAATTACTGATATTTCAAAAACTTAAAATATTAAAATAAATAAGGATATTTGTTTCCAAATATTTATATTGGGAGTGTTTGACATAATAAATAATACTATATGCTTGATTTTGTTGTAAAAGCTCGCTATGGGTAGCTTACTAATGACTTTTTTTTCCAAAAATTTAAATATTTAAAAATGGCTCTTCTGTTTTGGTTCAAAATGGGTATTTTATGAGTGTTCGACATGACACTTTATTCTAATTCTTGGTGTAAGAGCTCTTTATAGGTAGTTTACTGATGATTGATTTTTTTAAATTTCAAATATTTTTAAAATGGCCTTAATAATTTGGGTTTTAATGAGTATCTTGGGAATGTTTGACATGACAAGTAATGCTGCATACTTGTTTTTGGAATAAAAATTGATTTATGGGTATTTTACTGCTGATTTTTCTTTTTTTAAACTTTAATGGTTTTAGAAATGACTATCGATTTGATTCCAAATGGGTATCTTGGTAGTGTTTGATCCCAGGATTTACATTGTACACCTGTATTTTTGAGTAAAAATTTGTTTAAGGATATTTTACAAATGATAATTTAAAAAAAAATTTGAACATGGGAGAATGAAACACGTGGATACAGTTTGCTTTGAACTCTATGATGTGATTGTTTTGACTGGAAATAAATCTTCTTATATTGTTTCTTCTGCTCTTGAAAAATACATAACATATTTAATGCATCAAATACCGAATAGCTATAGTTATAAAGTTATTTTTTTGAGTGGTTTTTGCTTTAATATAATTAACAATCAGAAAGGTTTCCTTATTTACTTCATGGATAAATGGAGTCTGAAGCCTGGATTAATTAATAATACAGCCAACCACGATACAATAAGCGATGCCATCTTTAGTAGCGTAAAAAGTATGAATTGTGGTGATTGTGGTGTCTATGACAGTTACTTTTTTTATTATCAAAAACATAATTTTCGTCAACTTGGATCATAAATTAAAATAATCTACATTTTAGTGGATTCTTTTTTTTTCCGAATATTTTAAGAATTAGCTTAAAACATTATATTCCAAGTGAATATTCTCATGAGTTTCAAATTATTATAAAATATTTGAGAAAGCTTGTACGATTTAGTCGTACCTTACATAAATATAAACATTCTTTAGTAGTAGTTTTCAAATAACCTATATTTGAAAAATTTCATTTTTTACTTTCTCTTGCCAAGAGAGAGAATTGTTATAGTGGACATTTCCAACCTCTAGATTATGATTAATTTTAACGTCAGAACCCAAAAAGTGTACTTTACATCCCCCCTTCCCCCATATTTGTATGTCCGTATGTTGGTCCTTGACCACAGACCCTGAATGGTTTAATGGATTTGGTTCAAACTCTATATTTATATTTTATAGGGCCATGCCTTGTTTGTTTTTTCATCACAGCCCTCAAAATAAGAGTAGTTTACAAATGAGTTTTTTTAATTCAAAATGTTTAAAAAAAATTCTAACAATTTCGTTTTAAATAGATGTCCAGGGAGAGGTTGAACTTCCAAATAACAGTGAATACTTTGTTAATGAGTGAATTTCAAAAATTTCTTAAACGATTTTGATTAAATATATTCTAATAAAAATATACAAATTTGTGTCTTCCAAAATCCTTTTTACACAACGAAAGGTAACGTCGAGACGAGTAAAATTTTTTATTTACTGGGTGCCACTCCTAAGATCTAGGAGAAAATAATAGTAATAAAAAATACCTTTAGCTCGGCAAATTTAGATAGAGGCGCGATGACCCTTAATACTCGAGACAATGTTAATGATATTGACACTACCTTGCCTACAACAATGGTGTGCCGTAAGTCTCTACAAGAGTTGAAAGAATACTTAAAATAAAACATGAATAATTTAAATAAAATGGATCATTAAAACAAAATGTACTAATTTAGATTACAATAAAAAAAATACAATTATTGAAACTTTTGTGGGTTATTATTATTATTATTATTTCCCTTTTACCACATCCCAATCCTACCTATGGAATTTCGAATAAATATAATGCTCATCTGACAAAATAAAAAATAAAAATATATGGTATTACATAAATTCTTAAACAAAATTAATCAATTAAAATAACAATCTCCGAACATGGTTAAATTTAGGAGTTTTAGAATATATAATACTAGAATGAAAGAAAAAATATATTTATATATAGGCTAAGCTTATATAGTATATATAGTTTTGAGTAAGACAAAAAAAATAGTATTGTTGAGGAAAGATAAAAAGAAATCAATAACACTAATATTTTTACATAAAATAAAATATTAATTAATTTTCTGAAATAGATAAAGACTCTGAATATATTTAGTCTTTTCTGACAGTTTTTGCATAAATCCTGGTCGCTTGATAAAAAGAGAGATAATTGAAGATTTGGCTGCATCTCACCAATGAATTTGTTCATGTTGAAACAGCACGAATTTCTGAAATCTGTTTCCTTTTATTTATTCCAACTCGTCCATAATTTGAAGAAATAAACAGTCTTTAGTTCTTCCCCAGACACTTAGCTTTCCATTTGTGTACTTACACTTTACTTTCCAGCGATTGTTCCACTTTAAAATTAAATTTAATTAGGAGTCACACAGATTTTGCTCCATGTCAAAAAGAAAGAAACCCAGGAAGCAACCACCAATCTTCTTCAGAAAGTGTTACATGAATCAAATTTTAAAAAAGTTTTATTTTCTTCCAAGTTCAAAGAGAAAACTAATACATTAAAACAAAATATAAAATGTTGGCTATGGACTAGAGATGAATATAAAATAAAATGCAAATTTAATATAAATATTGAAATATATGTCAATGAATATGAACAATGTTTTTTTCTTAAAAAAATTAAAATGTTTATTTCTATCTGTCAAAATTGAAATGCGCACTATTTAGGAGGTATTTACATCACGTCTTTTTTTCTTTTCTTCTTTTACAATCGCGAGACCCGCCACTCACTTGTTTTACCAAATCCGCGCAGTGCGCAAGCCTTGAAATAAATCATGGCCGACATTGAAAATAAATAACAGAGTCAATAAACTTCTTAGAAGGATAATTAATATTCTTAATAAAATGGTAAGTGTTCTTCCTTAGGTCAAAATTCCTTATTTAAATTATTTAAACAGTGTTAGACGTTCTTCCTTCCATCCTTTTATTATTTTGAATGGATATAAATAGTATTATTTTTCACGCCGGCAACACAGCGCGTTAAGCTGCGGCCGATCTTTGAAGTGCAAAATTTAAAATGAAAATAAATTGGAAACCGTTTACAAAAATTAGAAAAATATAAGGAAATACATGGTAGGGTGGCAAATAACGTTACAGTATATCCTGATAGTGTTTGACATGACAAATGAAACTATATATTTAATTTGGGTGAAAATTAGCTTAAGGGTAGTTTACTGTTAACATTTTTTTAATAACTTTAGCGATTTGATTCAACTGGGTATCCGTAAAGCTGTTTGACATACATTATACACACACATATATATACATATACACTGTCTCACACACACACATATATATATATATACTGTCACTCACACACACATATATATATATATATATATTTGTTTTCTAAAAAAAAAATATTTTATTGTAATTTGCTAATTAGTGACTTTGGTAAAAAAAAAATTTTTTTAATATCTCTAATAGTTGATGAGGTCAGGACAGAAATTATTATAGGCCTACTCATTTTATGAAAAAATGATCTATCAGTGATTTCTGATACATATCTTACTTCTTTATCAAAAATTATTTTTATAGTCAGTCAATACGTTGACTGGTATCAATGAATGTTTTATTTATTTATTATAGCTAGATTTGCAGATTTCACAGAATAATAAATAGTAAATACACCCAATCTAAATCTACCACGACTATTATGATTTTGCCTGTACCCACTCAAATTTGTTTAAAATTTGTATTGGCGTACTATTTAATGATCAATAATAATCTATTTTGGTTTTTCTAAAATGAATTAATATATGGGTAGATTACTTATGACCAATTATAAGGAAAATTAAATTTATCTAAATTGGCCTTGATGATCGAGCTCAAATTGTGAATCTGGGATAAAACTTTTATAATAAATAAGAATAGGTTTTTATTTTTACAAATTACAAATAATTTTAGGTTAATTTACAAACAAATTATTTTTTAATATCTGAAATTTTATAAAACATTTTGAACAATTTATTTTAAGATTTATATATAAAGAGTGGTTAATGTGATCAACAAGATGATGTCTTTGTTTATATGAGGAAAACTTAGTAGGGGTAAAAACCTATTTTTGAAATTTTCTTCAAAGCTATAATACACAATATGAAAAGTTTTTACGATTTTGTTGTACCATTTATATTCTTTAAAATTATTCATGAATAATTTAAATTTTAAACTGATGCTAACACTGATTCATAAAATCTATTTTATCCTTTTTCATTTTTCGATTTTTTAAATTTCTATTTCACTTTAGAGGCTATCAATTTTTAATTCCTTCTAAAAACATTTAATAAAGGTTTTTTTTTTATTAATACAGTTTTTGAATACATTAATTTTAAACCACACATTTATTTATAATTTACATAAATATTAGATAAAACAATTTAACTTTAAAAATATAATTTTATAAGAACATTGATTATTTCATGAATTTGACAAACATTTATCTGAGAAGAGAGTAAAAATTCTTATTATTAGAAAAAACCTTCTAAGTACCAGCATTCGGTATAAAAATCTTTGCATAATGGTCAGGCGTGTTGCTTGCTCATCTAAGTCTGTTTTTTTATATTTTACAATTAAACAATGAAACCATATCGAAATTTTGTTTTTTGTTTGTATATATATATATATATATATATGTGTGTGTGTGTGTGTGTGTGTGTGTGTATTATGTGGTAAAATACGTTCGAACGGAGAGCTAGATTAATGAGATTGAATGGTTTTAATTAATTTAAATTTGTTTGGTTTCCCTGCAACTGTACAAATATGTGTTTAATACCGACAGGTGGAAATGTATTTTATTCCATATATAATTTAGACTTAATTATGAAAATGAAAATGGGGATGAACAAACGGGTCCGTATAATTTTACAAATTATTTGGAGTGATTAATGTTATTTGTTTGTTTTTTACACACAAATAAATAGTAGCATATTTCCTATTCATGTGGACTTTGTGGGAGTGGCTGAAACTTGAAAGTTTGTCCTAAACTTAATAAAAGTTTGTTAGCTATAACTTTTATGAAGGGACATTAAATCTCTCTTTCATTGGCAGTTGTTTACCGCGTCTAGTTCATACGTCTTCTGCGCGACACAAACTTCTTTGTTATTTATGTATCTCTTGGTTGTAATAAGTGCTGTATGAGGACTATATATTTCACTTAATCTTCTAAAAAAATGACAATTTTTTCGAGATGAACAAAAAATACCTTAGATCCTAAGTTAACATCGCGGAAAATATCAGGTTTTGATTCTACGTTACTCCTCAGCGATTTAGCTATCATGTATAAGTTTGTCCAAACTCTAAAGTAGGGCAATTTATGCTACGATTGGCTGTCTTTGGTAAAGGTACTTTTTTTTTTAGTTCTGCTCTGTATAACATTGCTTGCATGAAATACACATTCCTTTAAAAATATTTCTTTCAACACAAGATTTTTTTCCCCCCGTCGTGATATACTACCCATCTTTGTTATTCACATTTAATTAAACGTAGAGTAGAAATAATTAAGCTAGAATTTTAGAGGAAATGTGGCCTTATTTGCGTAAAGATATGGAAACCATTTGAGCAAAACCACTCCTATTATATCTGTGTGAGATTTGAAACCTGGTATTCCTGTCACTAGTAAACGAGACTGGATAAACTTGACGTTTAGTCCGCGTCCCCCATCTGTGTATGTTTGTACTAATTTAAATATATATATGTACTTGTTGAAAATATAGTCAGTAAAAAAGATAGAATTGGATATTGAGGGAAAATATAAAGTTCTCTTTATTTAATCACCCTCCTTCCACCCTCCCAAAACCCCATTTTAGAAATGTCGTTCAACTTCTCGGTTAATTTGGAGCATCCTTCTCTTTTCTTCTTCTTCCTCCTCTCCATTCTCCCTCGTCACAAGTCGTCTCACCTCCCTAATTTTCACCCTTTTCATCATCCCTTACTTAGTGTTCCCCGGGTCTCGATGTTGAGTAAAGAGAGGGGAGGGTAGGAGAACTTCTCTATCTGAAAGTGTCGCAGCAGTCTTGGGCGGCAAGGGGATATCAATCTAGAATCCAGCATCGTCAGCATAGAGAATTCCCGGAGGAAGCACACTGAAATAAAATACAATTTATATTTAAAAATAAAATTTAATTTGCTATAAATGCATTTTAATTATTGAAACACAAGACTTCAAATTGGGATTAATAGGAAATATTGTTTCACCAATATTAAACAATCAAAATTAAGCAAGAACATAGTGAAAGAACATATTTTTTCTTTAGTTAGATCAAGAATATACTTTACACAATTCAATTCATTAATTCACTACATAACCTATTATTTCATAAAATAACGACTTTGTGCATGTTTGTGTTATTTGGGGGTCAGAATGGGAATATTAACTGCATCATTAAACGAGTGGAACAAGACACCATTGTCGTCTGGTCTGGTTTGCAAAATATAGAACCCATAAGGCCCGTCTTTTTACTTGAATAGCTCAGTTGTAAACGTCCTGAGTTCTAATCCAGTCTCTGCGCGTAGTTTACATACGTTGGGGAGATCGGGGCTTGTTGCAACATTTTTTATTCTTGTATTTTTAGTTTAAAAAAAAAATCCCTTTTATTTCTTATAGTTATAAGATATATCATTTACCAAGTTTTTGAAAAGTGTATATTTGATAATAGGTTTTTATTTAGTTTAGAAAAATTATTTCGAATTAAGGACTGCATATACTGAAAGTGGTACCTTTAAAGGGGCGTAATGCAACACCGGAAGGGGTATGTTGCAACGTTTGTTTTAGATCGTCAAATTCATCATATTCATCAGATACACAGTTGATGCGTTTGAAAATGATTTTTATTTGTACCCAGCCAATTGTTCGACATTTTTTAAACCCTTTAAATCCCTCTTCATATTCCTTATTACAGAACAAACCATATGTTTAACCATTCTCTGTTGAACCATATTGAAAAAAAAATATCCTCTTCATGAGTTTTATTTTATACTTTAATGATTTTCTATTATTTTGAGAACTAGCTTAAAGCTTTTTATTTATTTTTTTGTTTATTTAAGGTCTTTTTTTATTCTTATAATGCGGCTTTTTCTGGGGTGTGTAGTACTAAAAAAAAGTTTGAGCTAATTTTTAATTACAACGCGTACTAATGCAGTTTTTATCTGTTGGCTACGCAAGGCATAGGACGAGATTAGATTTTAAGAAAATACAACCTAAGATATGTATTGATAAAAAATCATAGAGAATACACAATTTATTGTTTTGAAAACATGTGTTCTATAGTTATGATAAATAACAAAACAAAAATACATTATTATTAATCACAAACGCATTGTTGCTTTATTTATTTAGACCAAGTTTATTTTGACGTGAATACGTCTTTAAATTTGCTACCATATGGAGCCAATCTTAAAAAAACCTAATGATAACAAAATCGGGGGATACAGTTTGGTGTTGTAGTTTCGAATCTTTCCTCTACATCCAAAATTAAAATATACCACTAGATAGCTAAAGGATCAAATAATTCATTACGATAAGCGAGAACAGTGACGCATCGCGCGTGGTGGAGGGGGAAGCGCCGCCATTTTGAAATTATTTTGCTGCGTATCGAGATTTGCAATTAGTATAACTTTTGACTCGGAGAAGCTACGATGTTCGTTTAAGTTTTAATCGTCAGCTGTTACATAAACGTATTCGCGTACAACACACGGCAGTGTTCATGACACAGCCAAACACCATATTTTTTTTAATACTCATTTGTGCTGGCAATTAGGTATTTCTAATTCCATAGATCAGTAAGATGTTAATATTTGTGTTTGTTTTATTTAAATTTAACATATACAAATAATGTTTACCTATCCTGACGTCTGCAGGGTAAGTTGCGACACTCGTTGCAACTGTCCCTACAACAGTTTAATGTCATCTGAAGTATGAAACGGCGTCATTATTTACTTTTTACAAATAATCTCTTTGTGTCAAACAAACGTAAACAGAATTTATTCTCTGATACTAATAGTCTCAAATGTATAATATGGTGGGGCACTAACAATTATAGGATCTATGTTGAGGAAAGTGATGGAAAATGTCCTGATGTTTGCGTGACGTCATGTGGAGATAATCTGAGAGATATTATCTACAAAAAGTGTATCATGTTGTTTGCTTTAATTTAGCTAGGAAATATTTACTTTTCAGTTAAAGTGTTAATTTTCAAGTTACCAATTGTCTAATTGTTTTGGCCCCACACTGTATTTAAAAATTATAACCTAGCAAAAAAGTAAATATTATATTAACGTAAAACACACAACACACACAAAAACAGAAAATGAGCCCTTAATTACGAATTAAAGATACACTTGTGTCCCCATTTGCTTCGTTGAACCGACTACCCTAGTGTTATAATCTATCATAGTGGCACGCTCTATTTCACGATACTTTTCCAGAAAAATGCTTTATTGCACCGTGCACCTGTAGAAACTAGCCCCGGTCTCCCCTATTTACAAATAAAATATATCATATTAATTAGACAGGTCTACAAGAGGTAAATTTAATTAATCTCTCCAGTTTTTGTCTGAGGACAGGGTGGAAAATTACAACAAATATTATAAACATTCCCAGCGCAACCGGAGGGGGATATATTATTGTTCTACGGGGCTAAGCCTAACACACACACAACTAATACTCTATCGGTGATGTATTTTTTAAATCACTGCATTCATAAATAAACATGTACCAGTGTTTTAAATAAAATCCTCCTTTTAAGATCTAGATTTGATTTATAGAACATCTTTTTCAAACAAATTAAAGCTTCATTATGTATCTTATATGATGCTGGAATATTATTTTTAAATCAAATAACAATTTTCAATTTATTTTTCTTTAAAGAAAGATTTATCTGTTTTATTATAGTCTCTGAACATATCGTTAAAAACAACTAAATGGCTTAAATATTGTGTAATAAAGAATCATTTCTCTACCATATTCCCAAAGGAGGGGTGATATTTCCCACTCTAAGAGAGGGACTCCAGGGATGCCAACACCTTACCAGGTTTCCCTGAGCCACTATAAACACTTCCCTTCTCTCTCCTTGAAGTCAGCCACCCCTTTACTCTCGTAAAGATGCTGCTCTGCACCTTGTTATAGTGTAACTGTGACCCTATATACTTCTTGAAAGATGTGTGTGAGTGTGTGTGTGTGTGAAGAGGGTTTGGGACGACCCTTACCGAACCCTCCCTCGTCTCCCTTCAATCCGTCTTACAACCCTTCAACCCCCGTCCTTGTACTCTCCATTTTGTATCCGGGCCTTGTAAAGAATTCAGTGGCAGACAGCGCCCGTGTCTTTATTTTTATTTTCTTATTTTTTCAAGTTTTCAGTTAGCTTCAGAATCCGTGCTTCAATACATTTCTCTCAACAAGATGCTGCTTTATTCTTCCCTCTATGTCTCTCTATATACTTCAATATTATATTATATGTTGTAAAATGCAAGTAAATAGGCAATTACAGTTATAGTATTTTAATACAATGTGTTCCTCAACTGATTTTAAGTGTTATATGATAAATTTGAGTGAAGGCCAGAATATTAAAATAATCGGTGCAAACTATTTATTTATTAAAATTTTTCAACTAAATATTGTAAATTATATCACCTATATAAAAACATACTATGAGTCAAAACATAAAGTAACGTAATAAATAATCTCCAGTAATCAATTATTCTAAAATATACAAAATTATTTATCTAATAACATTGTTTCAAATATAAATTGTTTTATTATAAATAATATTTTTATGGGTTACTTCATAAGTAAATTTTTTAAATGAAAGGTCTCAACTGGATTTATAGCTATTAAAAACTGTACTTTCTAAATATAATGGTAATTTATTGTTATTTTGTACTTATCATTAATTTATTGGCTGTCCACATATTGATACTAGTTAGGTAAAACTGAGGACATTTTTTTGTAAGGAAAACCTACCTGAGTTTGCGTGAAGGTAGAGTGTGAATACATTTATAGAAAAACCCCTCTTTCAGTATACTCGACAGGAATTTTACCTCGAAGCTCCTTTTCATTGGAAATCCAAAAGTAAATGAGTCCGACACCTTAGTTAATGTGTCCACCAACGGGGGCTCAATACTCCATTAAATGTGTGTTTAGTTCGTGAGGCCCACGGCACCTTCCATCATTCGCGTCAACCTCACTACAAGCACTGTAAAGCAGTACCAGCGTCGATCAATGGAAAAACGCCGGGCCGGGAACGACGATGGCGCCTGCCTGTGATGGGTTGTAATCCCGGGCTGTCAATCAGACCCAATGACTCTAGTCTTACCTACCTACCTACCTCTCTCGCTAGCTTGGTATTAACGACGTCAACGTGGCCTCCTTTACTTGATGGATTCCTGCTTTCCATTCGCTTGTTCCAAGAACAACAAGCAGTGTCGTCATCAAGTTTTGATTGGTAGTAGGCCTCTTTGGGGTGAGAGAGCTGGATTCACTTCCTAGTGTAACGGGCAGGAACCCTGGACTAGTTACATCAAGGGGTGGTTAAAGAAGACAATTTTTTTGTATTTCAATATAATTAGGGTGTTTCAGACTCTAATAAAATAAATGAATAACTGAATCAAAATACGTAAACCGAAAATAATTTCTCGCGCCTTTACAAAATAATATAGATATTTACTTAAAACTCTTTAGACATAGTTGCAGAAACATAATGGAAGAAAGAGCCCTAATTTTTACCAAAGAGCATAAATGCTCTAAGATACTATGACATTCCCGGGTTGCAGCAGTGGGGAAGGGCGGGTTCATGGAGCTTTTGGTAATGGTCACACTAAATTCAAGGTCAACCCAGGAGAGTTTTGATTGCTAGGCGCCACCACGTTGGCGGTAGTGAACATGAACTATTAACGAGGAATTCGTTCATTCCCAAGATGTAAGTTTGAATATAAACACTCCCCCTAGTAAGGTAGACCCAGACTGATAAGTGACCGTTTGGACAGGGATCAACTTCAGCCCTTTACCTAAACAACCAATAAATATTAAGCCCATAGGCCTTAATATGTTTACCATGATCGAATCAGCAAAACTTGATAATAAATAGGGTAGACTAAAGTTTATCCAAACCATGAAAATGTTTCCCTGGTGTTACTGTAATAATTCACAAAATGAAAATGACTCATATAAGTTAGGATTAACTAAACACACAAAAAAATGGGGTGTGGCTGTGTCATGGACACGGCCGTGTGTTGTGCGTGAATACGTTTATGTAACGGGTTGTATTTTTTAAATTAAATATTTTTATTTATGTATTTAGGATAAAAGCAAGTAAACAAATAATTATTTTATTAAAACTTAAACGAACATCGTAGCTTCTCCGAGTCAAAAGCTATACTAATTGCAAATCTCGATACACAGTAAAATAACCTCAAAATGGCGGCGCTTCCCCCTCCACCACACGCGATGCGTCACTGTTCTCGCTTATCGTAATGAATTCTATCCAGTGGTATAATTTAATTTTGGATGTAGAGGAAAGATTCGAAACTACAACACCAAACTGTATCCCCCGATTTTGTTATCATTAGGTTTTTTGGATTGTCCCCGTATGGTAGCAAATTTAAAGATGTATTCACGTCAAAAAGGAAAATCAGAATAACTATATTGTATTATAAGGTTATTACTCTGGTCAGGTATTCTCCCAGCCATTATTAAGTATCCATCTTTAACTACTCTATAGATTAACAATATCGTAAACTCTAATCCTTAGGTAATTTGAAGGAAATTCAAAATTAATCAAGAGAAACTCAAATTCTATTCTACACATAAAAATAGTTTTAAGCAACTTCAAAATGGTATGAGTATTGATTTGGTCCACAAGTTTAATGGGCCAACCATCGGCAACGTTCATAAAGCTTTCACTTAAACTTAACACTTAACAAAAATTACTCCAAATTACATAAATATTAAACTTTGAGAGCCCATATTTTGGTTGAACGGGATTCCCATTGGCCTGAAGACTTAACATAATAAATAATAATAATAATAATAATAATAATAATAGCTAAATCAACACACTTTAACCCATCATCCTTAAGAACTTTAATAATGATAATATTAACAGTCTAATCCTAATAACTAACCAACAAGTTAAGGTATACCAAAAAACAAATTGTGAGCTGCGAGTGGCCACTGCGCTGAAAGACCCAGATTAATGTTCACATAAAAGTTAAAGCTAACGCTCCCTACAGTAGGTACAGGAGTCACGCGGGTTTGACGACAGTCACTAGCGGTCACTTCCTCGGATAATTCCACCTAAAGTCAATCTTCATATGTCAGGATCCTTGAAGTTAAGTTTAGAAAGAAAAAAAATCTAATGTATCACTTATCGGTCTTTGCGAGTCTTGCGACACGCGTGGAACCTCAGGGGTATCCAAGTTGGTATGCGACTCAGCAAAACTTCACTCGTGAGTGCCTCAGGTCACCAGTCATGGATAGGCAACCATTGAAGAAGTACCACGGATGTAGTCCGTAGTTGGCATAGCACAGTTCGGGAAACAAACTCCAGACTCCCAGACGCAGAATCAAAAACCTTACAAACCCCGTGTATAAATAGTATGGCTCCAACCATAAGTGAAACCCTTTATAAAAGTCAATTACCAGATTTAATTAAAGCTACTAAAATCTATTTAATAAGTTTAATAAAAACGACTTTACAACAACATCCCAAGTATAAACTTTGATACAAAATAATACTAATCAAAAAAGGGACTTCCCACAAAATAAGTGCGGGGCACTATCCTATTCATAATGTTTTTAGAACCGGTAATACCTCAATAATCTAAGTATTTAATTTCACATAATACAACTAGACCTGACAAAGATAAACAATGAACAAACTATCCCAAAGGAGAAATATTATAAAAATTATCAGTACAGTTAAAAGTTATAAATATCACTAAAATTTTACGACTCAACATTATTTAAATCAAAATTCTAAATTACAGCTCCAAAACTATCTGTCTTTTTATAACAGTAAACTACTAATATGATTAGGTTTTTAACACAAGAACTTATGGCAGGTGAGGAAAATATATATATATTTGCACCATAGAAGCTCCTAAACATCAAATCCCTGAATTAAATTACTCAAAATTTTGCAACAGTTAGCAAATATTACCCCATGTAGGTCTCAGCCCTGTTCTTCAAATGCAAAATTTATTACTCATAATATATTATTATAATTACTATAACCCCTCGCTTCATACAATAACAACTGACATTTAGGAAAATAGTTAAAAATAGATAGCATTTAAATAAAAGATTCTGACACAATTATGTAGTTATCATACATGTTGTGCTAATTAGGGAAAATTATAAGCGATCAATATAATCATACTCCATAGTAACATCTGATTGATAATCCAAATTGTTGACATCAAATATATTTCCCCAAAACATTGCCACATATATATCCATTACGGACACAAATTAGTAAAATATCACAGTTTGGATAAAAAAAACTATTATGATAAATAACACTTAATTCAATGAAATTAAAGGGTTTTATTATATGAAACTGTCTTAGGCAACGTGGTTTTCATCCTTCACGACCGGTCAATTATTTCATTTTAGTCCCATTAGAACTGTTAAAATTTGTAAACATTACGAAAAGTAAAACAACTTTGAAAGTTTTAATACACAGTACATATTATAGTAATTGAATTACATTAAAAGGTCTACCTTACCTCTGCCACTACATTTTAGCACCAAATTCTCCCAACGTAAACAGAGGGTCTTTCCAGCACAAGCGTTCAAGTCCAACACACACTGACGAAACCGTATCGCTGGACAGCCAACACAAAACTAATCTCATTTGCCTAAACAACAGCTCACCGATCATGTTCTGACGTAGGTCACAGATAATTCATCGCGCCACTTGATTTTCTGTGGTGCCCTAGTGGATGAAGTAGGCAATGTTGACGTCCAAGCATCACTCGAAGTATCAAACTATGGTGGGAATGCTATCACAGTAAGTAAATCCACCTTTAGCGGGCCAGGCTAAATATCTGGACCCGTAATTTTGAAACTTGCGAAAATATTCGTTTGCGAGGTAGCTCGCAACTCATGAGCTCGCAAATCGAAGGCTGTACTAGAACAGAGCTAATTTTGAAAGGTTTCTACTGTCGTGCGAGTCGGTGCTGTGTTGTTTCGCTTGCGAATGAGTTTTTAATCCGACAACACTGTAAAACCATGACGTGTGCCAAAGGATTGAGGTGATTAGATGCCACAACACGCAATTATACAAGATACGTAACTGAAATTAAACACTATTATTGTATTGAGTGCATCATATAAAACGATTTGTTTAGTTTTATTAGGAAACCATCTTCTATTTGTATACATCCAAGCTTGCTGTCTCCAAAATTTTCAAGATATATGAGTATATGTAAAACCGTAGATTCATATAATGTTCATTTTAGCACACTTGGTAGAGTGCTTGATTCAATCTCAAATTTCCACTAGTTTGATCCCACCCCTAGTTGCGATATTTTAATTTTTTTTGTCTGAATTCAAATAAATGTTTAGTAATTAAAATTCAGTAAAATAATATTTTACTTTCGCAACTATTTCTAAAACATAAATATGCCCTAAAGATTTTTACTATGCGAATAATAACTAGCTTGCTTAGCCTTTATATCATAAAACTCATTAATTTAATTTTAAATAATCACCTAAATACAAAATTTCAAAATTAATGTATATCTTAGACTCTGATGTGGGCCTACAGTTTTTAATTTACTACCGTTTTAAATTATTTTTAAGGACTATTATGTTAGTCTACGTAGACTCAAATACCTTGTATACTTTTATAAAAAAATATTTAAAACAAATTATATGCTTACTAATACGATCATTTAAAATTAAAGTTTAAAGATTGATAAATATTAAGAAATTAGAAATGACAGGATTTGAACACGCAAACTAGAATATGAGACGGTCCCTCTACCAACTCAGCCAAATTGACGGTGTAATATATTTGAAAAATTTAAAATATATAATTATGTTTTCACCCAAACAAATATTTATATTGAAGAATTGCATAAAGTGTACAAAGCAATCATATTTTTTTTCTTCTGTAAACCTATTTTGTACAGTGGTAGGTTTATTTCAACAAAATCACTCTCAGAAAGCTGCAACCGAAGAGGGGGGTGGCATCCATTTTGTTATTTTATTGCCTATTCGACAGACAAGGCCTGTCTCGCACGGTATGAGGCTGGCGAGTGGAATCCGCTCGCTATTCGATCGTGTGACGTCAGTTTTCGCAGCACAAAAGTTTCAAAATTAGGGGTTTTCGAGATTGTGTGCGAAATGAGAGAAATACGCTATCAAATCGCTACTCGCACGTTTAAAGATTAGGGGCCCTGAAGAGAGTTCCATGTGACGAGAAACGTTACAATACACTTTTGCAGATACATATTGAGAAACAAAATAATAACATCGCTTCCAAAGATCAAATAAATCAACCTGATTTTCCAAACCTAAATTTAGAAAAATATATCCAGGTAATAGCTCAGATAGCTATTAGTTTTATACAAATATATTTTAAATACTTTTTTTTTATCGTTTTCAGTAGTGCTACAACATTACGATGATAAAAATAAAAGTTATACAGCTAATCTTTATCACCATCAAAAGCGTCTTGTTAGTATATGGTGAAATTGATTAAAATTACACATAGGGATCTTAACGAAAAGAGACTAGTTGGCCCTATATAAAGGGCTGGAAGACCATAGAATACAAAGGTCACATATTTGAGTAGACTTGGCTTGCTAAGATCATGGGAAAAAAGTTCCCTGTGACAAAGTATCAAATTAACAGTTTGTGTCCGTTAAATCCCCTTTATTTGGAAACAATACAACCCGCATTACCCATATGTATATAATTTATTATTGTATCTTTCTTACGTCATCGGTATTTTTAATAAGTAATGATAATGTCCCGTGAAGTTCTACAACTAATACAAGCCACATCACACATCTGTATAAAATGTATATTTGTGTTTACCTTACCGCATCGATATTTTAAACACGGATTGACAATGTGGACACTGCTTCACATAAATACACTCCGCATTACTCAAATGTATAGTGTGTAGTATTTACGATATCTTAAGGTGTCGGTATCTTAAATACATATATAATGTCCCCTTTATTTTATACGAATACTTCCTACACTACACAACTGTATATAATGTAGTATTAACTGCATAATATGGCGCGAGTATTTTAAACGAATTCTTTGAGGAACTCAAACCATGTTTTGCCTAATTTTTCTAAAAGGTCAATTTTTATTTTCTTAAATACTTTTTATAAAATTTACTTCTCTCTAAATGTAGAACACCCTTTTTAATCCTAAATTTAATTTAACATTCTGCACAAGTGACCACGTGATATGATGTATTATACTAGCATTTCACAAGTTGACCGTTGACGGGGAGGTGGGTGCTCGAATTCTAGCCTTGTTCTTTATGGTTCCTTTTTCATGTGTATTTTATAACTAGATCTCCATATTCTCCCTTTATAGTGTGTGCACTGTATACAAACTACCTCTTTATTCATACGACTTATATGAAATCATTGATGCTTTTTATTTTGAAGGTGGAATAATAACTCAACATATAAACGTTATAAAGTAAATTAAGGATTAATAGCCAGAGCTATTATTTATTCTTATTAGTAGGGAATTACTCCACTAAATATCATATTCTGAAAATTGAAAAATGACACCTGGACACGGGAATTTAACCCGGGACCTCTGGCTTAGTACGCCAATGCTCTAACAACTGAGCTATCCAGGATTTGTCCCGTGGCCTGGGTCATTCTTCACTCATATTTTAAGGCAGAGTCTATGATGGACGTTCGGAAATCGTCGGCTACAAGTATGTGATTATATTATATCACGAGCCATCGGATAACGCAGCCATCTGCGACTCGGTAGTTGGCTTTTTGCTGCCATTTGCACAATTATTAAATTGTACGGGATCGCACATATATTAATAATTAATAGCCAGAGCTATTATTTATGCTTATTAGTAGGGAATTACTCCACTAGATATCATGTTCTGAAAATTTAAAAATGACACCTGGATACGGGAATCGACCAAATCTCTTAAAGTTATTTCTGAATTCATTTGGTGAACATTCCATGTTGTATAATAAAGCTAACCAAATAGGTTAAAGCTACCATTTAATACATTGCAACAGTAATCGAAACACAAACTAATGAATTGAATTCTAAAACCCTTTATCTAACTATTCTCTCTGTTTGTTGTGTCTACAAACTTTTTTTACAAAGTGTTTTTTACCCGGTGCAGTGGTTCACTCCTCCATCCATGAAGCCCCTGTGACTTTCCACGTCAGTGGATATTAGTTTTACAGTGGAATTGAGTTCAATTTAATGAAGGACTTTTCTACGTCACTTTGTTAACACAAAGGACTTTACCTTCTTTTTGATTGTTTTGCCTTTTATCGCCGGGTGTCCAAGTGATAAGTCATGCAAACTAAGATAATTAACTCCATGAACAACACAAAACTATTAACGTCCCGAGGGAATTTCTAATTCTGGAAGTTGGTGTCTCTAATCGACGATGAAACAAGGGTTCTCCAAGAAGTAAGCTTGGTTCATAAACAAAATTAAGAGTTGACAATGCATTTAGAAGATTACTTAAGAATAGATAAACGCTATATTACTGTATAATATGACAGTTCAATATTATTTGATGATGAGTTGACGTATGCCTTAGAGAAATACTTTGGACTATAATGATCGCTTTATTATATATCAGATTACCGTGCGTTGTAAATAGATTACTCAATACAGTGTTGAGTATGACCACATACATTGCGTTTTTCTAATATTGTCTATTTATTTAAACAATTTGTATTAAAGATATTGATTTGATTATTTTAATTCTGTTATTTTAATATTCAAACGAAAAATTGTATTACATAATTATAGTTTAATTATTATCCACGAGGGACTATAATATTGAAGTTTATGAATGGAAGAATATTTTTCTCTTAATTTAAAATGTTTTTGATCAAAACCCACTATGCTATCAATATATATTTAAGGATTGTTGAGAAAATTAAACTAAATATATCTACTTAAGCAATATTTTATTAGTTTTGGCCAAAATATAGTTTTTTTGTCATAAAAACTGCTACAATACTGACCTTGGCTCATGTTCCTTTCCATCCCAACTTATGTTTATGTTGTTAATCAATAAATTAAAAAGTAGCTTAACTTGTATTATTTACATTACACACGTACACGTCTTAATTCTTAATGTTTTGATTGTGAACCCAGCTCTACACGTTTATTTTGGAGCTTATACAGGGCGTAATACCTTCAATGGAATTTATCCATTAGACGAGGAAAAAAAACTCTGGGAAAAACATTATTGGAATCACTTGACGTCCTCAATACAATCCTCTCATTTAAAGTCGATTGTTATTGGAATTGAATTTCAAAAGTTTCTTTGATTTTGAATTGTTTCAACGAATTGAAAATAATACTAGAGGAATTAAGTTGTAATGAAATAACCGTTTTGTAAAAATAAACTCTTACAGTCGATTGATATATTAAGGTCTACTTTTGTTAAATTACTGTTACCTCTTCCAGATATTGGTATTTTTAAATAAACAGCTTAAAAACTAGCTTACTTCTAGCAGAAGCACATAGCATAAAACTACTCAAAGACTAGAATATTAATATTGTGTTAATATAAAGCACTATAGAATTTTATTTACAACGTGACTAAGTTATTTTGCAGGCAAATAGTTGTTTAATTCAGTAAAGCTTACACTACTTATCCTATTTTCTTAAGTTAGTTAATACAAGACGTTGCTCTAAAGTAATGGCAAAATAAGGTCAGAATAAATAATACATATTATCAATAACCGATTGAATGGATATATACTAGCAATAACAATATTAGAGTGGAAATTAAGATAATAATAAGTCAGAAAAAGCATGCCATGGTGTTAAATGTGTTCTATTACTATACATGAACAAACAAAATTGAGGATGTTCGAAAACAAGGTGCTTAAGAAGTTGTTTGATCCAAAAAGATGTGAAGATACTGGGAGTGGACTAGGTTACATAATGATGAGTCGCATATTCTGACTCATCACAATACATTGTTAGGGTAATCAAATCTCGCATACTGCGGTGGTTAGGACATGCAGATCGAATGGAAGAATCTAAAACTGTGCTCAAAGTATTGACTGCTAAACACAATGGGAAGAGACCATTGGGAAGACCTACATGAATATGGAAGGAAAACATTAAATTGACCATAAATGAAAGGGTGTAATGAGGTTAGGTAGGTAGGATATAACTAGCTCACTATAGGGATAAGTGGCGTACTTCTGTAAGTGCATCAATTAACTTTCGAGCTCCAAATTCCATAGAGTAAGCTAAATACACAAACTAACACAACATTATTTAGGGCCTCTAAGGGTCAAGCCATGGTCCTATAAACGACAAACCCAGCCAGGGGTACGTGCTATAATTTCATTAAATATTTTAATTGGTATTATCTTACTTGTTTAATTGCTAGCTAACTAATTCTTGATAGTCTCCAGCAAAAGTAAACAAAATAAAATCTTCATTTATTTACGAGTTATTTTAAAACCAGGATTACTAACACCTTAATCTAGTTAAACATTGATCAAACTTGTAGGTGAGGGAAAGTGCACCAGCATTAGACTGATAGTGGGATGAAAGCCCCTTTTGTGTTCTGGTATATTTCTTGCACTGCATCTTATATCTAGTCCAAGCTTTCGGAATTTAATCACACTAATAGGTTAAAGCAAAGGGAGGTAGTAGAATTTAGAAGAAATATATGAAATTTGTGTATAAGTATAGTGAGAGATCCTTAAAGAAAATTTACCTTGAATATATATTACCTGAATCCAAACCACGATGAGTCTAATGCTTAGTCCATGTGTTTGACTAAACAGTTCACTTGCATTGTTAAAACAACACAAAATGCATCCAGCCGGGATTTAATCTTCAGTCACTAGATCCCATGTTAGAGTAAGGCACTCAGTTCGAATCAACTACCACTAAGCTAACCCTCCCAGTACACACATACACAGATGTCAATTTTAACAGTTTTGTTGAGCTAGTTCTTGCTTTCTGTCCTATTTTGAATAACTCCCTTTCTACTCGTATTCCAAAAAAAAACGATCAAAAGTAATTGGATTAGTAATTTACACAACATAAATAATGAAATGTTGTAGTGAGTAGCATAATTTATTGCATAGATTACTTCTTTTTTATTTTGGATGACTCTAACTATTATCAAAGTTACTAGATATTAAATTTGTGTTAGGGTAAAAGTCTACCAAAACTGGGATTGTATACAATATTAGTCTAAAAAATTAATCTTTTGATTTCTAAAACTGATAGATTTTTTTAAATGACTAGGATTTTTTTACTTCCCAATAACCCCCCGTACGGTATATTAATGTATTAATAAACAATATTTTTTGTCTTATATGCATCAATATTTTTCTTTTGATTCTACTAATGGTTTTTTTTTTTTCGTTTATTAACATTAGCTTTTTATTCTTGTCATCGTTTTAATAAAACTTTCAAGGGCCGTAGCAGAAATGTCATTGTGACCTATTCCCCCCCCCTCCCCCAATGTTGCTATTTTAATGCTACCACCCTAATAAGAGCCCTTTGTTGGCATTACAGACTATAACCTATTTTCGTACACTCATCACCCCCCTTAAGGGTACCTTAGTGAGCAATATAAATTAGGGTTGTAACATAAGGGAGATTCGTCTATAAAGCAAATTGATGAGCTTAATATTATTGCTGAACTTGCATCTCATAATTACACGCAAAAGGCGACCATTAGCATTCTAGCTAATGAACACATCTTGGCTATCATTAGCACAAACTAGAAAAAGTATTTTTAATATGTTTTGTATCCATCACGTTCTTTGTATAGATACCAGGAAAGTCACAATTTAGAATGATTTTTTTAATGGTTTTCATAATTTTGAAGTGTAAAAGGTATTTTTAAATATTAAGCTATGTATCGACCCTTGAAATAAAAATCTTCATTATAATTTTTATTTAATTTATTTTTATCCCTATGTCACGATACACAAAAAGAATAATTTTTTATATTTATAATTTTTTTTTTCAAATATTGCCACCATTCTAAATTTTCAATAATTATTTTCAAATATTTTTAATAAATTATAATTTGTCTTGCTCTAGACTTAGAATATTGATTCTTTCATAGTAATGATCATCATGAAGTGAAGAATCTTTTGAGCTAAAAACAATTTTATATCTGTTGTATTAGTCTTGTAATTAAAATTGTGATTAATTATCTGATTATTAAAAGTTTATTATACTTACTAGAATTATTATTTATTTTATATTTTATTGTCATTATCTATTTATTTTTTTAGTTCATCACATAGGTAAAAGACTTATATTTAATTTGGTATATTAATCATATAATTCATTTCATTGCAAATATATTTAGATTTAAGTATCAAAAAATGTAAAAAATACAAAACATAGAGAAAACGGTACACAAAGTCTACAACTCACACAGAACCAACCTACTTTCCATCTCTTTGTCGAAATCCTCCCCCCTTATAAGTTTCGCCTTTTTCATGGGTAATCTTATCTTTTTACTTTCTCACTATCTTACAGATAGAGAGAGTATTGTGATCGTCAAAACAATCGAGCTAGAGATTTTGATGAATCTCGACGTTTCATGACCCCCCGAAACCAAAAGAGTGGTTTTTGAACTTCTGTCTGTCTGTACCTCCAACACGAGCCTAAACTATTTCACTGATTGGGCTAAAACTTGATATCTAGGGTTTTCATATGGTACCACCGAGGGATTTTTGGAATTGGATATCTAACCTTAAAATTAAGGGTAGTTTACTGAAGGGCTAAAAGATAAAAAGTCGATTTTCTCAAAATCGGCTCTAATGAGTTTAATTAAATATCATTTAAAAACATCTATAAATATTCTAAACAAAATGGCTACCCTCAATACTTCGGCAAAATGACTTTAAGGTATCCGGTCTGATGCGTGAATTCTCACTTTTTATCATATCTCCGAAACTATTTGAGATGTGAAATTACTTTTCATTGTAAATATGTATATCTATTTATAAAACAAATATTTTATTCTTAACAAATTTTCATAAAACAAGTAACTTTCAAACTATACGCAAATATATATTATATATATTTTTTTATCTTTCCGAAAACTAAAGATAAAGTATTGCGACCGTAAAAAAAAATCTAACCTGAAATGTTGATGGATGTCAACGTCTCATGAGCCCCCGAATACTAAAAAGTGGACTTTGCAATGCCGTCTGTCTGTGTGTCTGTTTAAACTTAAAATTAAGAGTCATTAAAGGGTGAAAAGAGAAAAAATTGATTTTCTCAAAATCGCCTCTAACGATTTTGATTAAAATTCGTAGCTAGGCGATGATTAATATTATAAATAAAATGGCTATTTTCATTTACCCAAGAAAATTAATTTTAGAGTAATTTAGAGAAGCTGAAATTTCCGTATCTCCGCAACTATTTGAGATTCTAATTAGCTTATTTGCAAAATTTTAGTACTATTAAAAATAAAAAACTTGTATATGAAATATATTTTTATAAAACCAACAGTTTCTGAGATATTGGTAAATATATTAATACAATTTTGTGAGCTTTAGTTGTAAAGAGATACTACTTAAGTTTTAACGCAATAATTCTCCAATGCCATAGAGTAATTAGTTATAAGTAAGTTTCTCAAAAAGTTTATGTTATTTTTCCTTAAAACCTCTTAGGAGAAATTTTTGTACAACAATGATCTATCTCTATTTTAGACTCAATAGTCAATATTAACATTTATTATTTTTTATTGGTCAAAATTTATAAAGAGGAATTTAATAGCAATGTGATGACATGAAGATGTGCAACACCTAATAAAATGTCGAAAATTTTAACTGGAAGTCGAAATATTAATACAAAGTGTTGACCCTTGTCGACCCAATATTGATCTTTTTTATCGGTTTAAACGTACAAATGAGGATCTTAATTCTTTAAAAATAAAATTATATAATTTAAAACGGGGACTCAAAAAAGGTTTTACATAAGTATAGTGCAATTTATGCTTGGGTTTACTAATGTATATTATTTCGTTTCACATATATTACGAGCTTTGAGTAAATATCTCAATTTTTAAACATTAGAGTGAGAAAGTCCGTGCGGAGTTCCGTACCATGTATTTAATTTTATTTCTACCTCTTAAGTACCTTCTGCGTTTTTCCTGCTCTGGTGTACTTTGCTTGTTGCTCATCTTTATGCGCCGTATGTCAAAAGCATTTATACCAGTTAATGTATAGTTAGTTCCCTTGTGTGATATTTATTATCTTCAGAAATTCGGGTTCTATTTTATTTCCATAATTGAAATGACAAACAGCATCCTTTACCCCTAGTTTCAGTGTACCTAGTCCTACATATGTTTCTTTTTGACATCGGCGCCAAACCATCCCATTGTATGACTCATTACGATTCTGGTTTCTTTACATGTAAGCATTTAAAAAGCATATTATATGGAGCAGTTAATCTTTCGTATATTGGCTTTATAGCTCGAACTACATCAAGAGGTAGACCTGCTATATGTTCATAACTTTCTAAATCTTTTTTTCTTTCTTTCATAAGTAATTTATTTAATTTCACACATAATACATTGATAAAATTTTAAATTAATAAAGAAACATAAATGAAATCATAACACACACCAACCCCTTTGGGTTCTCGAATGATACATACAATATGGTAATAAATAAAAGTTTTTCTTATATTGTCTATCCCCGAATGATTCATCTTCTTTGATCTAGTTTTATATCCCATATTTATTTGAAAATCATAAACAATAAACAAAAAACATTTTGTCTCTATTTATGAAAGCAATAACCCTAGTAAGAAACAAAATAAATGACATACCGGTGGTGCACTCTAAGAAATATTGATGAAACTATTTTCTCTATGCAATGCTGCTACCTATCATTATTGTATAAATTACTTTTTAGATATGAGAAATGTTGATGTCAAAAGTATCCTAGTGATTAAATTCCAATCTAATCTAAACTATAGTAAAAGCTGTAAAGGTGAGTTTTAGACCACAAAAATAAAGTACAGAGAATACGTTTCTATCTAAAAAAAATTAATTTAAAATATTTCTAAATAATATTATTACTTTAAAGTAATATATATTTCAAAAACACATGAAACAATCTTTAAGATAGCATAAAAAAAAGATAATTTTTGAAAAAATACACATTTTCAGGGTCGATATATATTTAAGCTAAGCTATTAAATATGAATTATTTTCAAAAAGTAAACTACAAAACAATTATATTTAATTTATAACTTATGAAATAAAACTGTATAAAATTAGAATAAGAACAATGGATTTAGCTAATTAAATATTAATCAAACCTCAATTGGAGAGAGTTTTGTTTATAGTTTCCGGTTGAGTTGAGCTGTGACATCCACCCCACTGAAATCCGCCATCAAGTCGATCATGCTGGGGCTCATAAGTTGGTTAAAATATTCCATATGATTTAAATATCCATGGTCCACTCTCTAGCTACATGATAGTCATCTAATGGACACTTTCCAATAATACTATATCATACTATACTGTGTCCTAAAAACCTGCATAGACAGGCATGCTGACTAAGGTGTCACTATCATCTGGTATGATCTTCCGGTGACGAGGCGATCAGGACTCGAATACCGGCTGAATGTAGGGGATTCTCCTAACATATCTTACACTATCCCTCCAAGAAAATACGAGTACCCTTTCTCTAAATTCTACCTTTCTCATTCCTACACCTTTGATATAATTAAATGTGGACAGGCCAAATATGTAATAAGACTTGGGGGTGACCTGGCGGTCTAGGGATAAGGTGTCGGACTTCTGTGCTGGGGTCCGGGGATCAATCCTCGGTCCCGGCACAGATTTATCTGATTGCCAAACCCTTCATTCACCTCTGACAAGATGTGTATTAATCACAACTTGTGAATGTGAGGAATGCCAGGCCTCCACCGTGGTTCGGATTCCACGTTAAACTGTATGTCCATTTCATCTCACAATCACCTTACCATTACACATTAGCGTAAGTACGTATAACCCGAACGGATAGTAAGACGTGGTGCTAATAATAATAATAATAATAATAATAATAACTTATATATATATATATATACATATTATTGAGAGTATTTAATCAGGTTATTCTATATTCGTAGTACACCTCTCTAAGCCCTCATTCAATGTAATATACAACTCAACAATAAAACTGTTTTCATCTTACCTCTTACGCAAATATGTATTTGTTTTTCCAGAGCGTCTTACTGCCAATTGAGGTTATACACGTTTTATTTACTTTAGTGCTTAAGAAATAAGAAACTATAATATTGACGAAATAATCCCTCGTTTGCTTTGAAGGAGAGATGTTTACTGTTTAGGGTAAATACATACTCACATTTCCAGGTCGGGATGTGAATTATGACCTCGTTATTTTAAAGCCAGACTAGATGACTCCGATTTTTATTTCAAGTAACCACTGATATGGGTCTCTTTTAAATAAAACCATTTGAAAACCTAATACACATCCATTCCCAACATAATATTTAATCAAGGAATTATATAGGATTCAAACAATCCTTTACTGATTAGACTATTTTAAACTTACTTTTTAAATCTCCTTAAAACCAATTTTCATCCCAGTTTGATTTTCACTTCTATCCCCATATTTGCTCTAATTTATCCATCTCTAAAACCTTTAAGTTTGTGTCAACTTCCCGGCACATTTTGTCTGCTAGATTTCCCAGGGGACCTAATGATTATTGTTCAAAAGACAACCGAAAGAGATGAAAAGAGTGAAATAAAATACGTTGTTTCATCCTTTTTTTCACCATCAAGACCACCGTCACATGTCTATTTTTGAATTCCCTTCTGAATATCCCTCCCTTTCTATTTCTTTTTCCATACCAAGACTTGTATTGACTTTGCTCATCAAATAGTTTAAAAGGTTGTTTTTTATTCCTTTAACCTCAGTTTCTTTTGGATATCAACTTGTTTGACATATTTTTTCTAGTATAAGTTGTAAAGGTAAGTTTATTGAAGTCCTTTGGGGCCTTTTGTTAATAAACGTACTGCGACGACGGAGATTCTTTTTTCGAGTTGTCTCCAAGAAAACTAAAGTATGTACAAATCGGTTTTCCTTTTAAGGTGACCACATTGCAGGAGTGAGGAAGGTTGCAATCAATAGCTGTTTAAGTGCTTTAATTAGTTATTCTTCAAACATAAAAGTGATGTTGGTAATACTAATAAATACTGTACAAGTAGTTTCTGACAGCCAGTCGTGAACTCTTACCAGTGTAGGCATGGTTAAACCACGATATATTCTCTCTCCCACCTGATCCTAATTTGACCAATCACTACAGGCCTTGCCTTAGGAACTTATGTTTGTTATAGCTCACCCACTGTGTGATTTACTGAGTGATGAGTGAGAATAGCTCACAGATACTGTTTGAACCAGCTCTGCTTACAAAGATGAAACTTTTGCTGTGGATACAGACCTCACTGGAGACTTAGATTAAATTAGACACAGTTGAAAAATACCCCAGATCAGGACCTGTGGCTTAGTATACCACTAAGATATCCAACAATCGTTTCGTGATCGGAGTCTTTCTTCAAACAAGCTTAAGGGTAAGCGTACAGTGAACGCCGGCTACCCGCTTGCTGGTTGCAAGCGCCGACAAGCGGAAACCTGCAAGCAAGATTATGTTGTTGTATTAAGTTACACGCCGCATAATAAACGCCTGAGCTTGTGTCTGCGTGCAGGTTGTCTGCGCTCATCCGCTAGCAGGAATGTTTTGGTTATTCCTGCTCGAAGACATTGCTGGCTGACTAGCTTTTTGACGTGTGTCATGTTTTGTGTTGAGCACAAATAATTGATTTTTACTAAGTTCTTTGTTTTTAAATGTGGTATTTTATAGACTAAATTTAAGTGTTTGAATTAAAATTGCGGAAAGTGAAGTAATAGACATTGACTTGTTAATTTTGTTATTCTTAAATATTTAAAAAACCTATTACTGTCTTCTTTAAGTTTTGTTAAAAGATGGTGGTACTTCCCATACATTTTTTTACCTTTATTTATGTCGTGAATACCCACTTTTTTAATAGTCAAAACTTTGGGAGCAACACTATCCATAAAAATAATTCATCCTTACTGGAGCTCATCTTTGTATGAAACCTAAACTTCAACTCACAAGTTTCCAGCTTATACTGTGAGAGCGTTACTAGCATTAAACAGCGCTGCCAGCGCTGGCTACCAGCAAGCAGGTAACCAGCGTTCACTGTGCGAGTACCCTAAGGCAGAGTCTGTGCTGGACAGGTGAATTTACCGGCTCCTAGATGTATCATTGAATCACAAACATCGGTGATTCAATGTTGGATTTATGTTGCTTCTCGCATAAGATATATTTGTACAACCCTGCTTACCCTGGGAAAAAATACGTGCCACGTGACTCCTAGCCGCTGATAATCAAGAATATTTAGTATCCGAAAACAACATAAAACATAGGTTTTTATGGATTTAATCATCTTATGTTAGTAGATCATATAATTTTCTTGAACTCTAAAGCTATGGACAGACTATAATTAATTTTACCGAAACGTAACAATTTCCTAAGGAGACCAATACTTTGTTCGGTGCACTGTACGGTACGGTTCTACGCCTTTAGATAACTATTTCTGGCCTCGATCCGTAACACGCTTCCGTAACAAAACCGGTGAGCCAGAAGTGGGGAGGGGTACAACTAATTTATTCTTGGACTCCTCCAGGTTCAGCGGACAACTCGACCCATACGTCGTTCCACTTCACCTTGTGATAATGAAGTCTATGTTTTAAATCCCACAACTGTACTGTAGGCTCCAGTGAGTCCTAATATGTCTTCCTTTGACCAGTCCATGATACCGTGTATAGAAATGATCCAAAGGAAATCACACTCTACGAAATTTTGGACACAACTAGCAGGCGTGAATAAAAGTAAGATAATTTGTTGGCGCCACTGCTGTTATGGGTGCCGTCCACACTGGCGGCTCTCAAGTCGAGCCGCGACATGAGCATTCCTTTGATTTTTCGGAATAAGACCGCCTTTGGAGGAAGCGGCCTCTGAACCGATCATAGAGCGGATTTTGTTACTGTTCGGTGTGTGGTCCCATACACAACATCAAACATGTTACGGAGCTCAGTTCAGGGCGCTGTTACGTCACGGCAAATGGTCTAAAGTCTGTATGTAGCTCAATTCAATTGTATTGTGCCTGATAAAATATTGGTCAGAGCCCATTTTTTTGTATGGCCTTGCACAAAACTTTGCTCACCCTCCAGCAAGAATAACTTGTTTGAAAATGTCAATGGAAAAGTTTTTAAGATGTTAAGTAATATGAATAATATTTTAGACGTATGCTTACATGATATAACAAAATTATGAAGGGTCACGTCAACTGCATTTAAGCGTCGAGCTTTCTCAAATTATATTTCTGAGTATGATAACTACTTTCAAGCGTCTAATGTATTTTAACACAACCCCCATATTTTAGATATTTTTGAACAAATTTTTCTCTTGAAATATTAAATAATATCCAAATAGGTTTACATTTAAACCAATGTATGGAAATATGAATACGCCCACGTTTCATGTTTCATTTTGTTCTCTACTAGTGTAATTCGAAGTAATAACAACAACAACAACAACAACAAAATGTGATATTTTTTAATTCATCAAAATAATTACAAATATTATGTGAAAATTGAAAGTAATGACAAATTTAACGAGTAATTTTTGAGCATCACACTATGACTGAAAAATAAATTATTTACCATGATAAAACCAAAACACGTGGTGAATGGGAACTGTTTGGTTCGCATAAGGTTATATTTTCTTTGGAAGAAAATCTCGTCAAACATGCGAATGTAAAACTATGAATCTCTTAGAATTGCTTGAAAATATCTTACTGGTGAATTAACACAGCTTATTTTTTATCAAACTAAGCTGAATGGTAAAAATATCATTAACCTAGATTAGTAACTGGGTGGAAAAGACTAGATAAAAGTTATATGTAACTATAATATTTCAATTATATTTTATATGTGCATTAATCTAATAATAGGACATTTTTCTCTTTTAAAAAGATGTAAAAATAACTTAATATACTTTCTTAATATTTTTGAAAAATGTACTCAACATGTATCTAAATAACACTTGGTTAAGAAGTTAATGATACCGTTCAATTTAATTCACTTAGCTTACACATACTAACTAAAATAACTTGTGCTTTACACGTGGCTTTGAGGGCGGGGGGAAAGCCACCAAACCTGAAGCTAATCCTATCAGGTGAGTCCATCTCATCGCCCAGCGAAGATATTGTCCACATATGACACAGCTTCCCTCTTTCCTATTGCCATAGAAACGCCACAATAGCGCTAGTGTAGAATGGTTTGAACTCCCCCAGAGAAGACTTGGAATAGTGGGCTGCGCCGGTGGCTCTGTAAAAGTTGTTGTTCATGAGACCTGGATTTCCTTAGCCCAAGTAGATGAATGCCTACACGTTTCTTAGATACTTTTTTTAAATATTAAATTCCCTCCACTTTGTAACTAGCCTAGAATCTACGCCACATTGGAAGGGATGCCTAAAACAAGCTAACAAAAAAAAAAGGTTAGAAGTAGTGAGTGGCTGTTGTCTTAATACCACCGTAGTTTATCAGTGATTGTCATCTTAAAACCACCGTAGATGAGCCAGTGATTGTCATCTTAAAACCACCGTAGAGGAGCCAGTGATTGTCATCTTCATACCCACGTAGAAGAACCAGTGATTGTCATCTTCATACCACCGTAGAATAGCCAGTGATTGTCATCTTAAAACCACCGTAGAGGAGCCAGTGATTGTCATCTTAAAACCACCGTAGAGGAGCCAGTGATTGTCATTCTTAAAACCACCGTAGATGAGCCAGTGATTGTCATCTTAAAACCACCGTAGAGGAGCCAGTGATTGTCATCTTCATACCACCGTAGAAGAACCAGTGATTGTCATCTTCATACCACCGTAGAATAGCCAGTGATTGTCGTCTTCATACCACCGTAGAAGAACCAGTTATTGTCATCTTCATACCACCGTAGATACATTTTATTTCTATGTTATTCCTACCCCCACTGCGGATGACGTGGAGTGGTGTTTTGACAAACGATGTCCTGGTGAAGACACGGAGTGTTGATGATCGTCAAGACAAGATGGCGACACCGGTCCCACTACCCCTTCACCTGCGCTGACACGAGGAGGAATAGAAAACACTGGCATCATCACTCATCTAGAGACCTTAACAACGAGAATGGGAGGGGGAATTCGCGATTCTGCAGGATATTTGTTTCAGAGGTACTGAAGGGGAAACCTAAGGACCTCGCTATGCTCCCTTTGAGGAATGTTTTTGGACTTCTCATTCAAAATGGCTTGTAGCTGTTTTAACATATTTATGACCCACATCGATGGAAACGCGGACTAAGCGTCAGGCCCATACAAGTAGTTTGTTTTTTTCATAGATTGTGAAGCCATGGCGTGAATCCCAGCTATGTGTACTAAATTTGTTATTTTACCTAATTATTTTCGCATATTCCTAAACGCATATTATGCTGGTACATTTCCTCTAGATTCTACCTTTCCCAGCCTTACTTCAATAGCATAATTAAAATGAGTCTGCGTAGAACCCGAATGGGTAGTAAGACGCGGTGCTAATAATAATAATAATAATAATAATAATAATAATAATAATAATAATAATAATAAAATGAGTAGGCACATAGATCGAACGGGTAGAAAGAGGCAATGGTAGAAAAAATTACTAGTAGGTGCAGGAGTAGACTAATTCGCAACACAGTACATGTTGTTTTGAATAATCACCTTCACTTGTAGGTGCTGGAGTAGATCTCGCGTTGCATAGAGTGAAAAAGCTTTGCTATTATTGTCTTAGCAGTCAATTAATTAAAGAACGGTATTTACTTTATTACTTGGAATCATACTTATGTAGTTGACACTAAATCACTTTTTAGAAAAAATCGAGACTAATTTTGTACAGACACCGGGATTCCAACCTCAGAGGTAATTAATTCTTCATCCTCTTAAGAACGTTACTCCAAAGTTATCGACCATATCCGACACCATTTAAAATAACTGGTACTACAAATCACACAAACTTTCTAATATAGTGTATTATAGATTCAAAGAAATTCTTTAAAAATAAATTTTCTGTTAACTACTCTTAATTATGTTTTCTTCGTGAAACAAACACATAATCATGTTAATAAAAAAAAACACTTTTTATAAATAAATTTTATACCAAATTTTTCCAATTTTTTAAAATAAATTTTAAGTTTACAAAAATAAGATGTTTTGAACTAGCCTAAGGTTATCTGTGACTTAAAAATATAAAAAAACATTCTTATTTTTCATGGAAAAACAATTACCAGACACCCATTTTGAAATTAATCTTAAAGTTCAATATGGTAACATTTCAAATTTCCTATAATTTGCCTTAGTCAAACTACTCTTAAATTAATTTATTTCAGAAAAATAAGAGAGATGCATTACTATTGATAGTGTAAAATAAACACCTGATAATAATTTTGAACAAAATCAACTGGAACTATTTTCAAATAAAAACATAAATCTCACAAATATCGTTTATCATTTAACTACTATATAATTCCCATTATTTAGAAAAACAAATATATATATTTATAATGTTATAAAGTTACATACCCATTTGGAACCAAATTATTAGAACCAATTTTTTTTATCGTGTTTAATTTTTAAAAGACCAATCATCAGTAAACTACCCTTAAGCGAGTCTTCCCCTATAAATAAGTATACTGTTTTATTTATTATTTCAAACACTCCCTAGACACCCATTTATAATTAAATCGTATATGAAAAATCTTCAATAAGTTAAATACTAATAAGCAAATTTTTACCCCAAAAATTAGTATAGATTGTTATTTGTCATGTCAAACACTCCTAAGATACACATTTAAAACCAAATTATTAGAGTAATTATTTTAATATTTCAAATTACTGAAAAATCAATCTTAAGTTAACTATGCATAAACGTGTTTCTAGCCAATAAAACAAGTCTATAGTATTATTTGTTATAGGCCAATTACATAACACCTAGATAAAAAAGATTGTTAAATCCTTTTTCAAAATATCTTTAATTTTCAAATATTTTACATTAGTAAACTACCCGTCTGTGAATTTTTGCCTTAAAACTAATGATAAAATGATATTTTTTATGCAAAGCAAATTCTATATATGCATTTTAAACAAAATCATTAGAGCCATTTTTGAAAAATTCTAATTAAAATGAAAAATCAGGCTTTAGTAAACTTTCTTTAATTTTAGGGCTAGGATCAATTTTTTTTTAAATCTCGAAGTATTAAAATCCATCAAACCGTTTTGGATCTGTGTCCAGGACAGACTGACAGACAGACATGGTGACCTACAGAATTGTAGAATCACCTTTATAGAGTTCAGGTTTACATAAAACTTAAAGATTAATCCTAAGCTTTTAGATCAATTTTATTCACGATTATAATACTTTATTTTGATGTAAGTATAAAGAGCTAAAGTTGAGCATATTTTAGGTATTTAGAGTGTACTTTCCGAAACTGAAGAGAAAAGGAAGGAAGGAAACGTCGCGTGGTTGAGTAGAACACAGCGTGAATAGAAGAATAGTATTTTTTTATCTTTATCACAAAAAAATTGTTGGTAATGGGCATGAGGGATTGTGGGAGGAAGGAGGGATATCTTCTTCCTATCTCAGTTACCCGAGGAAATAAAGTGGGATTACAAAACTCTCCCTTCCGCCCCACTTCTTGCTCTTCTTCAATCCACAATAGCTTATTGTACATGCAAGATTGCTCCTTGACCAAGATCCTTCTATTCATGGGGCCTACTTAGATCCTTGTGATTCCATCACTAGCCTGAGGAGTTTAATATCTCATTTATTAGATCTCCTGGTGCAGCATCCCTTCTTACAATAGTTCTTATAATACTATCACGAGCTTGAGGGCGTGTAACACCACACTTATAAGATGTCCTGGTGCAGCATCACTAATTACAATAGTTCTTATAATACTATCACAAGCTTTATGACGTGTAACACCACACTTATAAGATGTCCTGGTGCAGAATCACTCATTACAATAGTTCTTATAATACTATCACAAGCTTTATGACGTGTAACACCACACTTATAAGATGTCCTGGTACAGAATCACTAATTACAATATTTCTTATAACAATATCACGAGCTTGAGGGCGTGTAACACCACACTTATAAGATGTCCTGGTGCAGCATCACTAATTACAGTATTTCTTGTAATACTATCACGAGCTTGATGAAGTGTAACACCACACTTATAAGATGTCCTGGTGCAGCATCACTAATTACAGTATTTCTTGTAATACTATCATGAGCTTGATGACGTGTAACACCACACTTATAAGATGTCCTGGTGCAGCATCACTAATTACAGTATTTCTTGTAATACTATCATGAGCTTGATGACGTGTAACACCACACTTATAAGATGTCCTGGTGCAGCATAGTTCCCCTATAATTCTAAAATTGATATCAATAGCATAGGGACGTGTAATATAACATTTATGGGACATCCTGTATAGCTTCTCTTAACAGTTGAAATGTTAATGGCTCGAACCGGCCAAGTGCTCTTGAACTGACGTTGCTGGTTGCGGTTTCCAGCGTCACTGCTAGGAGCAGAACCACAGGACGTGTTTACTTGGCAATGAAACGGTTACAATAATTACTGTGGCTCGGATTCTCCGAATAACTCCACCCCGCGCTGTTATCTAGTTATGTCACTAATTAGCAGACTAATCTGGAACAGTGCTTTGACCTAGTGCTGCGCACGATGGAATGGGGAGATAAGGTTGCCTGATTTTATCTCTAAGATGTATTATCAAATTAAAATCAGAACAAAATAAGGCATATTACAGAAGATTAAAAAATAAATTATCTCCAAAATACGAGGATGTTTTTCTTAATAGTTTTACGTTTTCCCTCTAAACAAATGTGGGCACATTTAATCTGTTTTTATCTTCCTCAGTCCTTGTGAATGTGCAAATAAATATGGCTAGAATAGACTAATAGTAATATGCAGTGAAACAAAAATAAAATCCCCCGAAGTCCATATTATTACGTTGCCAACCGCATCGGTGGGCGCGTGGGCTGGTGTGTCAACCTCTTCCTGTCCAGTTTTCTGGTGACGGAGATGTCAGTGGTTTCGATTCCCACCCTAATGAGTTGGAGGTGTTTTTTACATAAATAGTTTTACACCCTCACTGAAAGAAAACAAGGGTGTATCTATTCTAAATTTCCCACTTCCCTTCTATCCAATTGATGGACACACGTGGATAGTGTGGATGGCTACTAATATGAAATGAATGTAGTGGATATAAAAAATAGTCCAACCACTTACCACTAACCACGGTATTGGATCGATTCCCAGCATGTATACTAATATATATTTTTTAATGTTCATCCATCTAAATGAGTGCTGTGTCCAGGCTAATTGGTAAATCGTGCACTGACCTGGTTCAAAAGGCGAACGTTAAGTACCTCGACTAGAATAATCACATTTCAAAGTTTCCTTGTTTGAATTATAATCATATGTAATTTTTATTCATTATAACTATGAGTTGTTTCTATCCCACATTTACAGTGATAATGTTCATCATAAGCGCTATAAAGGACAATTTCTAAATACATAATTGCACTGTATTAAGGTGAGCTAGAAGGAAACATGAGCCTAAGATCTTATTTTAATAGTTTTTATAGCAAAATAATTTGTTGGTCAAAACAAACTTGACAATTATTTACTAGCAAAACTTAGTTTAATTTTCTACAACATTTATTGAATATCTATCATAAGTGTTGAAGCATTTAAACATAACTTTCTTCTATTTTTTAAATTTTTTCTTCTAAAATTTCATGATTTTTATTACACATATTCATTAAAATGTTGACGTTACTATTTAAAAAAATAAACATTGCTGTTTAAGCAATATTTTATTAATTATGTCTAAAACATAATGTTTGTTTTAAAAACTACAAAAATAAGCACATTAACTCATGTTTCCCCTTCGTCTCCACAGTTGGTATACAACAACTACACTTATAAACATCCAATACAGAAATATATAAATTAAATATATTATAAACACAGTTTGATGCTCTCATCAACTTATTTTGAGTACCAACAATGGATGAAACCAGGGGATCCCAAACCTCTAATTCATATCAATCACCACTTAGGGATGTGAAAAAAAGTATCGATACTTTACTAATATAGATATTCACCTTTCGATACTAGAATTTTTTTACTCGATACTTTTTCTGATATTAGTACTCGAACTCCGGTATCGGATCGGCATTGAAAGAAACAACTTTTTTTTGTTAAATTCACTCATACTGAAATTAAATGTTTACTATGGTGGACTATGGAGGAAGAACAAATGACATTATTTATCAATTCTCACTCACTTTCTGCAGCTATAGTATTCAATCTCTTCTAGCTAATCATAATTCATAGCTGTTCATTCATCTTTGTTTATCAATACATTCTGATGCCTGACCGAGTGACGTGGTGAGTAGCGACCAGTCTACTTACTACCCCCTATTTTATCAATGAGCACGGTCATCACAAACAAAAATAAATTATTATTATCATTAATAGATTTAAAAAAATTTCAGATAAAAATTTTGATACCAATACTTAGAGTTATTGATACTTTTCTTTCGATACAATTATGATATCTATATTTTTCTTCCGATACTTTTAATGAGTACAGTATCGATACTTTTATTTCGATACCACATCCTTATCACCACTAGCTATTCTGCGCGTACGTGCTTGAAATGTCGGAGAGTCCATTAATACTCGTAATGTAAATAACCCCTTCCCCTCCCACTTCAGCAGGTTCTATTCATTGTTAGACAAATATTTTCTTTTCTTGCTTGAAAAACCGTGTGGTTATTCTATTTCTATCTCTTATCTCTCTTTCTATTCCATTCCCTCCTTCTCATACGTCTCACCATCCGTTCAGAGTAGAACATGTCTCCATTAATAGGGGGTGCTAGAGGGATTGTTATGGGTGCTCATCCTCTTATCAGTTTGGCCGAGCTACAATCCATCGCTTTCTTAGAGCACTCCCCGCGCCTGATTATATACTAATCGTCCATCAGGAGAAGACAGACGACATTCTACCACCGTGAGGGAGGACGGGGGACGATGTGGGGAGGGTAATATGGGGGGAGGGGGTAGTACGAATGGGCGAACGTTACAGAAGGAAAAAGTTTTTGGCATCTTTGCCAAGTAATTTCTTTTCTGGATGTGTCTCTTCTTCCCCCTCCCTTCTTTTCATCCCCGCTACCTCTCCCCTTCCTTCTTCAGTTCCGGAACGACGTTTATATTCCACACATTCTTCGGCAGAAGAAGAAAAGTAAAAGAGGAAGGGGGAAGGGGAAACGCCAGATAAATGGGTGTGTTCGAGTAGAACTAATTTCTTAAAGAAATGTATAAGGAAGGTAAACCATCAAGACCAGAATCAATAAATATATAGGCCTATGCGACAAAGAAAATATTTCAAATGTTATGTGTTT
>CABFWB010001123.1:42053-55272 GCA_902151455.1 Timema bartmani | reverse complement strand
GGGGGGGGGGGGGACACAGGGAGGGAGATATATACACCCTGTAAGAGAGGAATGCAGCCAGCGCCACGGGACGTGGATTACTACAACCGAGGTTTCTCTCCCACCCCCTCTCACCCTCTCTCCTGCCCCTCTACCGACAGTTCCTGTTACAGTTGAAATATTTCATCCCACGGGAACCCCTACGCTGAGATTGTTTACTCAAGGGAGAGGAAGAGAGAAAGAGAGAGTTTCGCTCCCTTCAAACCTGCTGGTTGGTTTATCTTGTCTCAGTTACTAGAAGAATTATTTTGTAGTTTGTATTTTTTTTTACGATTAACTGTTTTTGTACTATCCTGAATAAAATATAACCTTCCTTGTATTTTGTTAAACTCACTGAACAATAGCTCAGTTTTCCAAGGAAAAACCTTATCCAACAGAAAAGTTTATATATCCATATTCACGTATTCATAAGTCGGCTCATGATATCTGCAGCTGTCATCTTTTAGATAATTATAAATATATATATATATGTACCGTCGCTCAGGAGACGCCCGAATATACTAATCGTACATTATTTCCGTGGAGGTTACTTCCATATCCAAGGAGATGAGGTGAGGGTGATATTGAATATGAGGGTGTAGGACCAGTAGAAACTCTTAAACCTAACGTAACCTAACTAACCAAACCCTGATAACTGTTGGGATGATTACCCTTTCAGGAAAATGTCCTATGGTACCAGCTGGGAAACAAAACCGGCACCCCAAGGCTCGTAGCCAGATGCGCTGACCACTATACCATGGGGCCGATTATGAAAACTTATAAATCCCATTCCTATTAACATCGGACGGTCATTATTAATCTTACATCCAATTTATTGACATTAATGTTTCATTTGGACTCTTAAAATATATTCTGAGATATTTACAGATTTGATTTAGATACATTTTAAAACTAAGCGCAAGATTTTTGTAATGGGCTTTTTGAGTCTGACGCCCTCCTGGATTTGCTACCCATTACCAGTTTCATATTTTTTTATTATTTACTTGACCCAATTAAGTGTATTTATGAACCACCCTTAGGGCTGGGAAGTGCAAGAGGCAGACTACAAATACAGAAGAGCGAGCACGCTTTTATTCAAGATTAGATTTGGGACTGGGTCAATCCTATTACTCTGTGATTTACATTTATGCATTAGAGTTTGATGTGTGTTTCATTAATATTAGTACGTTTTTTCTCCATAGCTATTATGTGCACAATGCCTTACTAAACTTCTGAACTAGCCACATACTTACGCTAATGGTTAAAGTTGAGGATAGTAGGATTAAGAAGAAATATTAATTTTGCATGGAGAACGTGGGAAGCTACTTAAGAATAACCGCCCTAATTAAATAGGACAGGAATTTTAACCCAAACCTCATCAACAAAGTAAATTCATTATAATGTGAGCCTGATGCATAGGACCACGTTACCATTCATGCGATTATTCTGTGTACAGTACTATCTGCTAATTAATGCCATTACAGATTTATACATTTAATTAATACCCCTGTAAATATAGCTTAAATAAAAAGTGCACGTTAAAATATGACTTCCAATACGGTTTTTGCTACTTAATCAAGCAATTGAAATCCAAAAGAAATATTAAATTCAATTTATAAACTGGTCATCAAAGGAATGTTTTGATTTAATTTATAAAACATTGATATCATAATAATGTATTTTATTATCTAGTAATTTTTTTAATTATCAAAAACTGTCTTTTAACTATTGTTGAAGATGTATAAATAGAAGCATTAAAATCCTTATCGAAAATCAAATATCGTCAATTTCCACAATTTGAACTTTATTTTTCATTTTCATTTAGTAATAACTTGCGTTTATCTTAAATTAAATATACAGTTTGAAAAATAAAATTATTACATGATAAAAGTATTAATTTAAAATTAGTTTTTTGAATTCTTTAAATTGAGCCAACCCAAATGTAATTTAAATATTGATCTTCAAATCACATCTTTATTAACTTATCACGTGACCAACATACCCAAAACTAGAAAAAGAACCTACATTAATGTTTTTATTAAATAAAAAACTGAGGAAGGGTTTCTATCGAGTCATCTAAAATGGTCGATTCCTAAAAGTACACCCCCTTTGTTTGTTTTTTGTAGCGTGAATCTACAAAATTGTGGCTGGTTTATGAATTGTGGTCATAATAACATACCGATCGCCGTGTTTTGTTTCCCAGTTTGACATATCGAGAGAAGGGGGAGGAACACAATATAAATTGGTCCCCTATTGTGGGGGCTTCAATGATAAGTGATAAAACTAGGGGTACGGTTTATATTTTCCTGATAACCATAATAATTTACACGGTAATAACTGCTACCTAAGGGAAGGGAACGAATTAATTAAATAGGATGTAAATTGGGGAGGGAGGGAGGGAGATTTTTTAATTTGAAATCATTGGGCATCGGCTACCAGTTACTGGTACAGTCACAGCCACATTGAAGGAAGCTTATTTGATACTTAATAAATAATACGATTTGATTTAATGTGCCCGTACATCGAGTCACGTGTCCTTAGGCCGTTCCCTTTTTTACAGTTATCGTCAATTTTGACAGATGTAAGAGGTGACGCTGGCTCTTCCTTTAAGTTAATTGGTTGCCTTACCGTGGGAGAGTGTTTAGTAGGCCATCCTTAGCTCTGGGGTCTCTGGTTTTATTCTAAGTAGGTCTTAGCATTTAGTAGGTTGTGATGTGAACTCGTTGCATTACTCATATATGGCAACTTTATTTGTAGCGCGTTAAGTATACCACCGCTATATTAGGTTAAGATAGTTTAAAAATGTGTGATTTCATGTAAATTTGGATTTAGAATGTACGAATTGAAGAACTCAAAATAATAAAATAATAATTTTTTGTTGTAATAATAGTTCAATATTGACTGTATATTAATATATCCTATTTGTAATAAAAGGTGAGTTATTAGGCAAGTAATTGTCATATTTAACTTCCTTATTAAAGTAGACACTAAACCAAGCGGTCCAACCCATTAGACTATCTTTGCGCTTGGCAGATGGTAGGGGAGTTTTTATATCCTATTGTCGATTTCCACCCCCCCCCCAAACCCGTGGGCCAGCGTGTCAGGATGGTTTAGTGGGAAGGGTTGGCAGCGGCAAATAATTGTGGGGTTCGTTTGGATCTTGTTTATTGAAATAGATTAATCTAATCAACGAGTGTATAAATGGGATGTAGGTTTTAGAACTAGTTGAAATAGTTTAGAAAAAGGTCCTCATTCTATAGATGTCTCTACTCAGCGGTTCCATGTCCTGACCTATCTTCAGTGTTATAACTCTAACTGGTCTCGAACACACGGCCACCCAGCGTTGCGTGGTCACTCCAAGCTAATGCTGGAGTACCACTTTAAATTTTAAACTTTTTGTCAATGTCAACGTTTTGTACTAATTTAGTATCGTTTTGTACCTAGAACAAAAAGTTTTGTACCCCCACGCATTTTGAATAGTTAGCATATAAAAGTGGTTACTCCAAATTAAGGGACGACTACAACCTTAGAATTTTGAACTTTTGTCTATGCCAAAGTTTTGTACTAGTTTTGTACCGTTTTGTACCACAAACAAAAAGTATTGTACCCACACCTATTTTGGGTAAGTAGCATATCAAAGTGGTCATTCCAAGCTAATATTGGAGTATCATAGCTTGGGGTTACTTGGAACCTGGGTGTTACTAGGACCCACAAAAAATTAAATCAGTTATGGGTCTGCTGTATTAAGAGTATAGACGTGATTCACAATTTCTCCAACAGATAGCAGCACTAGCTAGTGCCTGAGGCGCTAAACTACGTTTCAGCTCTTCCCGCCTTTTTCTAGTTGAGGTTATGTTGTTTTGTGGTAAAAACACGAATATTTGTGACCTGATAACTTCCACCTTCACTTCTTTGCACACTGCAGTTACAATAAGTTAAAAAGAAATTTACTTTTCATATATAGTCCTTAAGAAAATAACAATAATTTTAGCTAGATAGAAAACCACTTAACACAGAAAACTTATAAGTAGTGAATGGTTTGCTGATAAATTAAAAATGGGGTTACTTGAACCCAGCCCAGAAGTCGGTCCAAGTAACCCTTAGCTACATGTTTTAACTATACATTTTCAAATTTCATCGTAAAAATAATTGAGATTATTACTTTTTGTCAAATTTCTTTCATTAAATGGTTTATCCACTATTAATATGCATTTATTTGCAGATCTAAAACCAACAATGCCCCGAAATTACAAGAGGTCTCCTAGGAGCAGAAAGTATGCCAATTTTAGAGTTGAAAAATTAGAAGAATGTTTGAATTCTGTAAAGTCAGTAGAAATGTCTCACAGAGACGCATCAGCCTAATTTAAAATAAGTAGGTCATCTATAAAAAGGAGATTGAGGAGTGATTTATTGAACAGGCCTGAACATCCGATTGTTTTTACTAGTGAAGTAGAGTTGGCCTTTGCCAATCATTTAGATAAAATTAGTTATTTCGGATTTCCCGTGGATGAACTGGACATTAGATTTATTGTCAAGTCTTACCTTGCAATGCATGGAAGATCAGTGAAATGTTTTAGAAGTAACCTCCTTGGACGTGACTGGGTTAAATTATTTTTGAAGAGGCATCCACAGTTATTAATAAGATTTGCAAACAACATAAAAAGAGATCGTGTCGCCATTGACGACAAAGTGATCATCGAGTATATTGATAACTTGAGTGCTTTGACTAAAGATGTTCCTCCATACAATATATACAATTACGATGAGACCGGTGTATATGATGATCTTGGCAAGAGCAAGATGATTTGCCACTGAGGCTGCAAATACCCAGAGAGGGTAGTAAATTCTACAAAGGCAAACTTGACTGTTATGTTTTGTGGCAATGAAGCAGGGTCATCTCTCCCACCTTACGTAATATATAAAGCTGAACACCTTTGGACAACGTGAGCAGAAAACGGACCAGTTGGTGCAAGATACAACGGAAGTAAGCATGGTTGGATTGACCTTGCAATATTTGAGAAAATGATTTACCACCCACCTTCTGCCTGTGCTCAAGAAACAAAAAGGCCCAAAGATTGTGATTGGAGATAATATTTCATCACATCTCAGCTTCAATGTTGTTAGGTTGTGAGAAGAGCATAACATACGATTTGTCTGACTAACACCTAGTTCCTCACAATTAACGCAGCCCCTTGATATAGCATATTTTAGGCCCCTGAAAGCTAAGTGGAGGGATGTTTTGACCAGACGGAAACAGTCTGAAGCTAGAAAGAGATTAGTATCTTTACCAAAAGACCAATTCCCTAAGCTATTAGGAATTGTATTAGACGAGATGGACCCTAACTAGGCAAACAATTTAAATGAGGTTTTAAGAAAGGTGGCATTTTCCCCACAAGTAAAGATGAAATATTATCTTGTTTGCCGAAACAAGACAGGTCAGTAAACTTATATCTAGTTGGGGACGCTTTCTTGGCTCACTTTGATCAGAGGAGGCGTGAGTTTGTAAAGCCTCAGGCTTGGGAAAAAAATGCAAGTTGCACCAGGTAAAATCATCAGTGGTTCTGATATTCAGCCTGAAAAAGCAGAAGCTTCCAAATCTTGCGATAAGGCGGAAAAACGAAAAAAGATAGTAAAATCAGTTGCAGAGAAAAGAGCGCCTTCAAAGAAAAATCTCAAGAAATAAGATCTTGTTGAATCTACATCTAAGGATGATAATGCTTACGTTTTGTATTAGTTTCGTACCGTTTTATACCTCCACCCCTTTAGAGTAATTAGCATATCAAAGTGTTAATGCAGGAGTACCACTCTTGAACTTTGAACTTTTTTCGATGCCAATATTTTGTAGTAGTTTTGTACCATTGTATACCACAAAAAGTTTTTTACCCCCACTCATCTTCAAAAATTATCATAACAATGAGGTCACTCAATTATCGTAAAAAACTAAAGTGAGGATTACTCCCAATAGCTTAGAGGGGCATCTAAATTTGAAAAATATCTAGCTGGTAAACACTTTAAATGGCTTAGGACTATAAAGGAATATATTTTTTATATATCAAGGTCAAGGATACTCATAACTTCTAGAGTGATCAATTTTACAAAAAATTGTTGAAAGAGAACCACTCTAAATAGTTTATAAACTATCTGATTTAAAAAAAATTGAAGAGGAGGGCCGCTGTTTGAAACACACATAAGATAAAATATGAATGAGAAACTATTAAATGGCTTCAAACCGAAATCTAACATTGTAAGTAACGATGTTATTTACAATTATTACCTCCCACCCCTCCCTATGAAATTGATTTGGATCCACCCCTTAGGTAGCTTATTAATTAAATTAGACTTTATAAACCTTGTTTGATCTGTCAAGATATTATACGCAAACCTAATTTATGCTACAAAGCGGTACAGAACTAGTACAAAAGTTGGCATTGAAAAAAGTTAAAAAATCATAAAGTTGAAGTCGTCCTTTAATTTGGAGTGGCCATTTTGATATGCTAATTATTCAAAATAAGTGGGGGTACAAAACTTTTGGTTTGTGATACAAAACGGTACAAAACTAGTACAAAACGTTGGCATTGACAAAAGTTAAAAAATTATAAAGTTGAAGTCTTCCTTAATTGGGAGTGGCCATTTTGATATGTTATTACTCAAGATAGATGGGGGTACAAAACTATTTTGCTTATGGTACAAAACGGTACAAAACTAGTAAAAATGTTGGTATCGAAAAAAGTTCAAAATTATTCAAATTTAAACGTATCTTAATTAGGAGTGGCCATTTTTATTATGCTAGTTACTCAAAATGGGTGGGGATACAAAACTTTTTGTTTGCGGTACAAAACGGTACAAAACTAGTACAAAACTTTGGCATCAAACAAAATTCAAAATTAGAAAGTGGTACTCCAAGGTAATGGACCTAGCGTCCTCTTCCATACTGAACAGAAGCTCAAGCTGTAGGATATTCTTCCCAGAAAATACTGTAACTTAGTAGCTGGGTATGTAAAGCACTTAGAAGTAGTCACTTGATAACTGGCGTCCTTTTAAGGGCTGAATTCTCCAGAAAAGGTCTAAAACTTACTGGTACATACCAAAAAATAAGGGGTTTCCCCCCTAAGCTATTAGTTTTGACATTACTCATTTTATTCTATCTGGCAAAACAATACCTGGTACGAATACGGGACTGCTGACTTAGAAAATTTGACAGTATAAGTTCTTAAGCTTATGTCATCCTTGTATGCTCTAGAGTCTACCTAAGACTGCAGGCTATGAAACTGTATTCACACTAATGTGGGTGAATTTTCTCCAAAACAGCCTTTTCATGCCTTACTCTTTTAAGTAATTCGTTAGACGCTCTTGTATTGGAAGAAAAAAATGTATTTTAAAATAGTTGGTAATAAAGAAATAATAAACAATGAGAAATTTAGAGTAGTTTAAATTTAAGTTTGGCTATAAATTAAGGCTATTTAAATAGTTTTATTAAAATTAGTTTTTATTAAAAAATATTATTCTCCACTATATTATCTAAAATATATTTCAATTGAGCTATTGTGTTTTTATTATATTATTCTATATTTAATTAACTAGGGAAATGTATCTGTGCTACTTGTATACATTTTTATTTAGTAATTAAACCCGCCTTCCTCCCAACAAAAGGGCCAACATTCAAACACTCTGGGAAAACATTGTAAACTTACTATTATAAAAAAAAAATAGCATTAGTGATTAAAATGGGCTCTCAACAAATATATAAAACTAAAAATAAAATTTTAAAACAAGATTATATTTAATTTACGGTATTAAGCACATTAAAATTAATCTGATATATATTTTTTGTTTGTTCAACTTTAACCATTATCTAAGGAACCCTGGTTTGATTCCCGGGAGAGAGAAGGAGTAAGTTCTGATATAGTTATTATTCACTATTTGTATAAGGGTTCATCCTGTTGTCTAATTAGTAAACAGCTAGGAACCTCCTTCTGTGCCTGCATGTTCTAAGCCGTAGTTCTGCCAGTAGAAGGGACTGCCAAGAACGGGGAGATCGAGGTCTGAATCTTGGTCGAGTGTACTGGGGGTAGTTTTTCCTAAATGAGTTTTCACTCTCCCTCTACGCAAACGTGGGCACACTTTCTATGAATATAGCCTTCCTTATGCTTAAACCCATTAGCGTAGTTAGTACATAAGCGTATAGCCCAAACGGGTAGTAAGTCGCGTTGCTAAATAAAAGTTAAACGCTATGTCTGTACAGGTAGTTAGGCGTCCTATCCAAGTTTAAATTACTTTGTAAGTCGTGTGCCGATATATTATGTGTCATTAGAAAATACATGTTAACTACAGCAATACGTCCACCATATCTGGTAAAGAGGAGCTTGTGAGTAGGGCTGGCTGTCAAGATCCAGACGGTTTAGTGTATACTTTCATTATGAGATTTGGTGGTCTAGGGGTAATGTGTCAGACTTCTGTGCTGAGGGTCCGGGGTTCAATCCTAGGTCCCGGCACAGATTTATCTGATTGACAAACCCTTCCTTCACCTCTGACAAGACGTGTATTAATCACAACTTGTGAATGTGAGGAATGCCAGGCCTCCACCGTGGTTCGGATTCCACGTTAAACTGTAGGTCCTCCATTTCGTCTCACAATCACCCTACCATTGCACATTAGCGTAAGTGCGTACAAACCGAACGGGTAGTAAGACGTAGTGATAATAATAATAATAATAATAATTAAGAGATTCAAGTCAAAAGTCTTCGTTCGTAGATGAAGGTTACCAAACTAATAAACATATATATATATTTATTTACCAAAATACAATAATCCATAGAGTTAAATTGAATAACGTATATTTAATCTATTCGTAAACTTTAATGGCTGTACTGTAAGTATAATAAACTATTTTTAAGCTTGCATTGGTGGGCCCACGGACGAGGGTGTCAGTCTCGTATTGTCTGGTTGACCGATAACAGGGAGGCCGATGTTCGAATACCTACCGGATCTAGGCTACTGATGGGGTTTGTTTCCTAAATGGTGAGCTATTCTCTTTTTGCGTTAATTTGTATATAGGCCTATTTCCACTACATTATAACATTTTCATCCATATTCTAACAATATAATTAAACGCAAGTGTTCTGAATGGGCACCAAAAGTATTATTTTCTACTCCATCTTAATTTCAACGTCATTTAAAATTTTTTAATTACATTCCTATTTATAAACCTGTAACAACCAATAGTAAAACAATCAGCACTAGCTAACTACAGCAATCTGTGTTAATCAACAAAACATTAAATAAGTTATACAAGCACTAAATTATTATAAACAATTCCATTGGTAAACCAAGAGCCTGAAGTCTCCATAAGGAGTCCCTAACCACTAAGTCAGGCTGAAAGAGAAGTATCTTCCTTGATAATGTGGGGGAGTCTACCCCCCTCCTAATTCTCTATCAATTCCGCCCCCTCTTCTCCCATTTTTCGATCTGAAGACTTGTCCCCTTGACCTCATTGTATCAGTCATACACACACGCGCGGACTTTCATTGACAAGTAATCCTATTAGTGGGGATAGCGCTCATTTTTATCTTGGGACGTAACACACATGTGATCCATCCCCTTGCATTCTTTCAATTCCCCCCTCCACACTCTTCTAGTTACACACGTATTTTCTACTTTGCTCTATCCAGTTAGTGGGGGAATGAGCCGATTTAAACGATTTGCAGGCGGCTTTGGTTGGTAGACTCTTGTATGGTGTTTTTTTCTCAATAAACTCCATCTCGAAAGTACTTAACGTGTGTATATATAAACGTCCATAAACACACGTTAGTATTTCTTTGATTATATTTATAGGTTTGTAACCTTTCATTAGAGATGCTTTCATGTAAATTGTCTTGTACTAAGTGAATTAAATATAGTAAATTATGTATGTATGTATGTATGTATGTATGTATGTATGTATGTATGTATGTATGGATTGTATGTATGTATGTATGTATGTATGTATGTATGTATGTATGTATGTATGTATGTATGTATGTATGTATGTATGTGTGTTCATATACGTATGTGTACTTTAATGAAAAAGTAGCAGCTCCAGTCTAATAAACTGAGCTTAGTGGTCGGAGGGATTGCTGTGCTGACCACATGACACCCCCGATCCACATAAGCTGGCACTATATTTGCGAGCATACGATGACCATTTTGTCGGTATTGCTTGTTTGTGGGCTTATGCCATGGAGTTATATGTATAATACAATAATATATGTGTGTCCGAAAGTATGCAATATGTATGTGTGTTTATATATATATACAAACATATATAATATAAATGTATGTGTATACGTCTGGGTTCAATATGTGTGTAGTCTACCTTGGTGTTCTAGGGGTTAAGTGCTTGCCTCAGGAGAGCCAATGTTCGTAGGATAAATTCCAGCCGGGGTCAACGGATTTTTGTTGATCGATGAAAATCCGTATCACAACTTCATTCGGAGGGTATCCAAGCCATCAGTCTCATATCAATTGGGGCATGATAAAGAACCCTGGAAGATACGATCGTATGTGAAAAAACCTTTAAATACCTTTTACGGAAAAATTGTTAGGTCCTTTCGCTCTCGGTTGTAGAAGTTATTGTGTACTGCTATAATGAGTCGATATAGAAAGTCTCAAATAAATAAATGATATATGTATGTATTGTGTATTATGTATGGTACAGTACGTATCTATGGATGTTTGATTGTGTATATATACAAATGTATGCATTCATTCATTCATTCATTCATGTATCTTTTAATAAACAGTTAGGTACACATTTCTATGGTTTTATCACATTTTATTCCAGGAATATTAACAATTCCAAATAATAAATTATTATTATTAATGTTAGTATTATTATATTTATGTATTATAACCTTGTCCAACTGTATGCCTCCAGCATGTTCTATAAAAATTTTATTTTTATTTTCTTACAATTTCTAGGAGAGAGGAAGTAATCTGAACGTAAAGAAAATAAATATAAATATTGATGGTGTTTCACGATACCATGAACAAAAATAGTTATGGTTTTAGCGATCCCATCGGTATATCTGTTTGTCGGTCTGGATGCCTGTTTATCATCCTAGAACTGAAACCATTTTACTAATCGGGCTTAAACGTGGTATCTAGGTATTTCATAAGATTCCTCAGCCGTATTTAAAAAAAAGATATTCTACCCTAAGATGACTTAGATCTCGTCACGTGACCACCTATCTTTTCTGCACGAGTTTTTTGGTGAACGTGTGAATCCACTGTTACACAAACCTATTTCCTCGTGGGCTTTCCCATGATAAATTGCTGGAAGTCAGTATCTATTATTCGTAGGAGCTTAACCATAATTTTCTACAGAGGTATTGGTATGGGAATCTGGTCCTACTGTCCAAATTTGCCTTGAAAGCTCGCTATAAGAGGTCTGATTTTGTATCGGACCCTTTTGTTGATTCATTCTTTATTTCTTTAAATGTATTTACTAAAGTATAGCAAGCTTTTCCTTTAATATTTCTGTTTAAATATTCCTGCCTCTAATCTCACAATAAAGTATAGTTTTATAAAGTTCAATTACTTTAGTCAAAAACTCCTTAGTGTATTAATGCAAGTCAGTCTTGTTTCAGATAAAATTAAGTCACAACTTGAACACAGACAAAAAAAAATATGGCTGCAGCCCGACAACGATGAGATCTTGCTGGAACAAGTGTTCCCGGAGATAGGCGCATGCGTAATAGAATAAAATTATTTGGAGAAATGCATGTGCTTCCCCATGTTTGGGTGTGCTACAGATGCAACTTGCCCATGGGAAAGCACATCTCAAGTAAACCCATGGGGAAATCGGTCCTTGTGATGGGGCCTAAACAGTGTATTTTATTTCATATTTGCTTTTTGGTGAAATGCGATGTCCTTTTTTCCCCATTATGGTTTTATAACAATGTCTATAATTTCGTTTCACTTATTTTATGATCGAGCTTAGGTAGAAATTGCTTTGTATATTTATTCCGTCAGTTTGTGTACTCATTTTATGGCTATACACAAAAGCGAGGCTCTGTTTTGGTTCAAACTTCTATTATTTAAAAAAATTTGTATTGCCATTATTGTTTTAGAATACGTTTAACTTTTCGCTTTGGTGTATAGTATTTTTCTACATGGTGACATGGAAAGTACCTGAAAGTTTCCGTGCTAGAAGCTAAATATGGCTCAATTTAAGGTTAAGGGACAAGAAAATATTTGCCGTAGCATTTATTTATATCCTGAAACTTCATCTTCTTTCCTTGTTTGTATTCTCCCTGGCCCCTTTTTCCTTCCAATTATTATATAAGTAAGTGTAATATGTGATTGTTTTACTAATCAAGTTATCCCATATTTTAAATAACAAATTTCAAACAAATTATTCTATATTGTGTTAATTGATTTCACACTTAATTAAAAATATGAAAAAAAAATTGTATGTTGGAGTTAAAATATTTAATGTATGTAGTTGGAAACACATATTTGAAGGTTAATATTATTTTTAATATAGTAATTTCAAAATAAGTTGTCAAGGAGCTGATCTAATGATAAAGGAGTAAAGTAAATGCACCCTGACTAATGTCGAGAGAAAATAAGAAAACCGGTCTCGGTGTAGCTGGCTGGGGTCTGAGCCATGACCTCCCCGTCAACATAAAACCAGAACAAGACGAGATTAACGCCTTTGTCCACGTTCCCAATGGTGCGGTTTTGTTTCAGTATTGATTCGTTGGCGACAACATTCGGTTCAAACGATCTTTGGTCTTTACATCTTCACTACAAGGACCCATCTCAGGAGATGGCTAAGATGGGAGGATATCTCCTCTCCTGCCAAGATCTGTAGTTATTTGTAGTAGGGTGCATCTCTCTCTCTCTCTCTCTCTCTCCCTCTTGACTTAATTTCTCTGCCAATGAAAATCAACGACAGGGAAGAAATAAAACTCCTAAATGCCACATAGTCTTCAGTCAGTAAATACTGCTCTGTGGCTCCTCGTAATGCCGGGATCACGATCAACTTAAACTTAACTTAACGTAACTTAACGTAACTTAACGTAAAGAACTTCCTTGTGTGTTTAAATGGAAGCGATCACGATGCACTTAACTTAACGTTGACTTGCAGTTAACTTAACGTAAGAGATGTCCTGGGAGGTCTTTTACTTTACTTTACGTTACTTGAAGGGTATCACGTGAT
>CABFWB010001123.1:0-30272 GCA_902151455.1 Timema bartmani | reverse complement strand
TCCTCTCTCCACGCTAATGGTGATTCTTATTTGTAAAGGCCTACTTTGATAATATTGAAGTATTTTAACATATCAGTTTTACATATATATATATATATTTATTTATGTATATATATATATATACATAAATATGTATATATATATACATAAATAAATATATAAATATGGTTTATGATCTTACCAATTAAATTAGGCCATTAGTAGCAGGTGTGCTAAACCTATCAATAGTAATAAAAATGTCAAAATGAGAAGTTTTCCTAGCACTCAATGAACCAACATACAATAATATTTCTTAGCGCCTGTAAACTAGAGTGTTCCGGGTCAAGCTAGCGTGCTTGAAAAATAGAACCAGTTCTATCTTTCATGCGCGCGCGCTCGGTCGCTCGCTTCAGTCTCTGGCCACTTTTTATTACAACCAATGTGTTCTATTTTTTTTTTATTCGCTCACCTAACCTGTCCATCCCCTCACGTTTTATTCATAGGTGTGGATTTACAAATGTGGATGCAAATATTTTAAAATATATTCCTTATTTAATTTAACAGTTAATATATTTTGGTGTTACTTTTTTTTTAATCATAAGGTTTGTCAATTTTGATGATGATGGGGAGGTCGATGCTCGAATCCAGAGAGTGTATATTTGTTTTTAACTGTTTAACCCCAAATGATCTGCCAGTTTTCTTTCACACAAAATACGGGTACATTATTTTCTCATCCCTACCTTAGGAGTGTGAATATCCATATTACCAGACTGGTAATAATAAGCGCGAAGCACTGCGTTACCCCTTCCATACTAACTTATTCTACTACATTCCTTACACACTAATAACCTAACTCAAGGGCCAAGAATTCTACTATTTTCTTGTTATTATTTTTTATACTTTTAATATAAAGTGTCGGTCTGTATGTCTGTTTCATAAGCTCTTTGAAACAGCTTAATTGATTGTCATGCGTTTTTTTATACTATGTAGATTTTTAACGGGAATATTTTTGGATATTTATCAAGCGAATTAACTTTAAAAAAAATATTTTTTTAACATCCTATATTAAAATGCGTGATCAATGGGGGATTCTCCTTTTGAATGTAGAACTCGTTATTTTCGGTATATCTTGATCGCCAAATCCAAAGAGTGGCTATAGAATACATTTCAATAGTAAATCCAAAGAGAAACAAATTTTAATTTAGTAGATTGTTTTGAATTTTCATATCCTTATAAAGGAGTGTCTGTACTTATATGTTCAATAATAACAAGATAAATTCTGATTAGATTTAAATGAGGTATTTCTTATATTATCTTTTATTTAAATAGAATGTTAATACGCTACTTAAAAATTGTTTATCTATTCAAAGACTTGAGCAGTGAAGTTAAAGGCTTTTATATACACTGTGGTGTGGAAAAAGCGAGGACTGCCACAAGTGCATTTACTGTTGTGACTTTAGGAAAAAATCAGACCTGACAACATAGATTTGGTGATACGCTCTGAAATTTCTGTTTCAAATATCGAAACAAAGCTGCAAGCAAGTTCACATGGTACACGGCTCATATAGACTTTTGAATCGATCGTTTCCATACATCAGCAAAAACTATCTAAAGATCTTTCAAAGAGCTATGTTGATGGGCAATATGGATATCCCAAATACCGTAGACGGCATCCCCATGATGGAGGGCGTTCGGAAACGATCCGTTATTGATCGTTAGAGATATACAGTAGCCCCATGGCTTCTTTGGTGCTGACTGACAGTTCACAGCTGACTTCTGACAGTCAACATCTAGGTATATACCTAAATTTTGACTGTCAGAAGTGACAGCTGCTAAACACATGTTTTTTGCAGATCATTTGGTTCGGCGTAGGGATACAAAATTTGGTCTGGTAGCTTTTCAAAGCCGTCAGCTGTCAGCTGTGAGCTGTTAGTCATCACCAAAGAAGCCATGGGGCTACTGTACAATCGTTCGACTCGCCCATTAATGTGAAGCTGTGCAGTTTCATCAAATCTATTAAGTATGTATATTAAAGTAAAACAATAATGGCAATGATCAAGGGACGTTTGGTATTAGCTTGAGCAATGAGGACGAACAATTTCAGTAGATATTAATCAAGGTGTTATGCATGTAGCTGCCCATCTCAAAAATATACATTTTAAATTGTCTTAGCTCAAATATCAAAGGTTTTAAGCTGCTATGATGGTAGATACCAATTTTGTGTCAGCACTTATTTACATACTAATAATACCAATTATGATACAATGGTGTTACCCATATGTTAATATTATTACTATTGTGTTGGATACTTAGTTGCTTTGTCTTTTACCTTAGGTTAGGTTAATTTTTGGTTGTATATTGAAATAACAATATTTTTAGAAAATGTGTGTTAAGTAGCTAAAAGAAGTAAACATGTTTTTTCTTTTTTTAATTTAAAAAAACTCCATTTATAGCATAATTTAAAAGTTAAACTTATATAAATTAGTGTTTTAATTGCGTTACAAAGAGAAATAAAAATATAATTTAAAAATGTAAGTTAATTTATCCACTTTTAAGTCTTTGGATGTACACGGTTGTTTCTAACCTCTTTCCTATCATCCCCCATCACTTTTTACCCTTATTTTGTAAGACAAAGTTGAGCTTTGAGCCTCGGCTTTACCCTCCGCTTGTGAGTAGGAACTTATCTTCTGTGTAGCAAGTAATTGAATGTTAAGACAAAGAAGAAGCGAGGAGAGGAGGTGGAGTGGTTAGAGAAGGGGTTAGCAGGAAAAGATGATAAACAGCAATAAAAAAAATTGCTCTTTACAAGTTGTATATACTACAACACTCTTTTGTTCATGTTTTTTCCTCGAAAAAGATGGGAATAAAATCAACACACGTCCCAGGCGTTTAGCCCCCTTTTGATGGGAACTTTTTATTTCAGGCAGGATTCTAAACACAATGGTTATTAATGACCTAATATAAAGGGGTTAGTTCGAAACAATTAGTTTAAGAGAAAATGCACCTACTCAAAGTTGTGAGAGAATTAAAAAAACACAGGATGATAGCTCACATATAGAAAACCCATTCTGTGTACCCGGCAGAGATCAAACCAGGGCTTACCTGTCACTTGGAATCCAATCTTTTACGAGTATAATGTATTAAACCTCTGGACCACTGGTGCTAAAACTAAAATATATTTTGTAGGATTTAGCTATTTAAAGCATATTTACTAAACACAGCATTGTATAAGAATTTTACCAACAAATTTTAATACTTATATAAATCATACATATTTAAATTGTGTGTTCACATATTATTGATATACTTGGTGAGGCAATTAAGTTGAGACACCAGAATATGCTGAATATGAAGAATTATTTTAGAAAACAATTGTTTTGAACAAAAGTTTTTTTGTTTTTGAGGGGGAAAGAGATCAGTACAAGTAATTTTTGGTTTGGTAGACTCTTCAAGATTATTTCTAGGTCAACATTTTTTGTTTCTTTAAATGAAAACCTATAATTTTGGTAACGGAATCTTACCCTACCCAAAAACAAACGACTTTTTATGAAACTTTTTTATTCGACATAAATTTTTGAAAATATTTCAACTTTTATTGTTTGATAACAATTTGTATTCAATATTTTTTATTGCATTAAAATTGTATTACTGTTGATGGTCGTCATTTTTATGATAACATTGCATTTAACGTAATAAGAAATAGTAGTCATATTGTACTGTATAAAATGATCTTGAATAAAAATTGCCATAGTAAAATACAATTTAAAATATCTTTAAAAATTGATGTCAAATAAAAAAAGGGTATAATTTAGAGAGATATTATTGAAAACATTATAGGAAATCATCGCTCAGAAAGTTAATGATTTACAAATTCATATAGCGGGCTATTTGTAAATATTAATTGAACTACATTGAGCTTATAATAATAAGAAAAAATACTCATGAAAAAAAGATTAGGGAGAATTATGCTTTAGACAGATTAAGTAAAATTAAGGAAAAAACTTGTTGATCGTCAATATGAATTGAAAACAAAGATAAATCTAGAAGTTATCAGTTTTTAAATTACCATATATACATATATTTTAAGAAAAAGCTTATTTTTCCGAACACATGTAAATATAGGATTACGTAGATATTAGTTATGCAAATATAAACAAAAATACTTTTGGTGATTTAAGTTAAAATATAAATATGGTTTGTCAATATATCACTATGAGAATTAAATCTATCATTCATAGAGTAAGAAATTGTAAAGGTATATGAGTGGTATGTTTTAAAATCTACATATGTTTTTAAATATATTTCTTTTAGCACTACTTGCCTTAATTTACATAACTCATAACATTCTGGCTTTCCCAAATAAACATTAATTTAAGGACAAAATATTAGGCTTGATAATTTTAAGAGATTGATTGTAGAAAGGTTAAGGAAACTAAAGTAAATAATATACTATAAAAATTCACTTTAAATGATAATTTTATTTATCAATAAACTATTTAGGAGATAATGTGTAGCCGCATATGCGTGGAGAGGGTGTAGTATACCATTTAGAAAAATCAACATAATGCATCCGACCAGAATTTGAACCCTAGCTACCCCGATACCAGCAAACCAAACTATATTATAGCGACAACTTTATCCCCGTGTACACTGATTTGTATCATTTGTAATAAATAGATAACATTTAATATTGAATGTAATTTTTAAATGATATTTAGTCAAAGACAGCTTATATTGATTAGGTTTTTAATTTCATAGACAATTAGTCACTCTCAAATGATCCATTAATATACTATTTAGTTATTAAATATGCTCAAAAGTACTAAATCATTAATTATTAAATGTAATAAAAACTTACTTCTGTATAGTAGTTATCATTATTTTGCTTTTATTGTTTCAATATTAATATTACCGCTAATTAGTATTTAGCTATTTCTCTGCTCCATTTGTTAATTAATCTTCAAAGCATTGTAAATTTGCTTTACACTTGTTTTACAGTTTGATGGATCTCACAAACATTTTGTTTACACGCGAACAGTTTGAAATAAATTCCAAGTGGAAATCAAAATTAATTGCATAATTCGCTGTCCTGTCAGATTCGTCAGTGTGTTGTTAGTGTGACGGACGTTTTTACAGAATAAACTTAATTGTGAACTGAGTATTTGTTTTATAAAGAGAAGTTTGGGGATTATTTAGTATCAACCATATATTATTTTTTCATTATTAGTCAAACAAGGTTTTTGGAAAGTTCAACATATTTTAATATGTCTTTCTTTATTTTTAGCTTCTGGAATGTAAAAATAAACTTTACAGTCCTCTTTGCATATGCCCATATAAAGGATATATCACTATATTTTATCTAACCTGGACCAATATTTGAAATTATGTTTCAAATAGGCTCTTCAAAATCAATTTTTAATCACATTGAAACCTAATTGTATATCATAAGGAATTATTATTCTAGGCTTAATCAAGGCTTATTCTTGAGTTGTTACCAAGGCTTGCTTGGCAATACTATACTAACCTCATTATACAATTCTTCACATACACAATAATCCTGTGATAGAGTTTGTGTACGTTTAATTTAAAGGAATAATATAATATTGAAGATAAATTTTACTAGAGGCTGGTAAGTAAATAGCTTTAAAGAGAACGCTGAAAAGACTTAAGTATATTATCACAAAGAGAAAACATGGATTGGGGACGATAATTTAGAGATTACCACGAGCAACATATAATTTTACAGGGTTAATAAATTTAAATATTTAGTATTAATTTTAACTATTCATAACGATATTAGATTGGAAATTAGGAAAATAATACAGTCGGGAAATTCATGCTTTTACTTGGTCAGTAAGTTGTTAACATCTCACCTACTTTCAAGGAATGTAATACTAAATCAATTGTATGGAAGTCCGCATGAACTTTCTTGCACTATTGTTTAAAAATTGAGATATTTACTCAACATTCGTAATATAATATACAACAGCAAACCCGAGAACAAATTGCGCTAGACATACGTAAAACATTTTTTGACTCACAGTTTTAAATTTTATAATTTTATTTTTTATAGAATTAACGTCTTCATTTGTATATTTGGACCAATAAATAATATTGATATTGGGTCCCCAAGGGTCAACACTTCGTATTAAAATGTCAATTTCCGGTTGAAATTTTCGACATTTTCTTAGGGGTTGCACATCTACCTGTTATAACGCGTATTATTTCTAAATTTTGACATATAAAATAGGTTAATATTGACTATTGAGTCTAAAATGACAGAGATAGATCATTGGTGTACAAACATTTCCCCTAAAAGGTTGAAGGAAAGAGAACATGAATTTTTGAGAGACTTACTTATTCCTTACTCTATGGCATTAGAGAGTTATTGCGTTAAAACTTAAGTATTATCTCTTTACAATTAAAGCTCACACAATTGTATTAATATATTTGCCAATATCTCAGAAACTATTTGTTTTATAAAAATATATTTCATATAAAATAATTTTTTAAATGGTAGGTACAACAATATTTTGCAATGATAAGCTATTTAGTATCTCAAATAGTTGCAGAGATACGGAAATTTCCACTTCTGTAAAGTACCATAAAAGACATTTTCATTGGAAAATAAAAATATCCATTTTATTTAAAATCTTAATCAACGCCTAGTACGAACTTATAATCAAAATCGTTCGAACCGATTTTGAAAAAATCAATTTTTTCTCTTTTAGCATTTTATTAAATTACTTTTAATTTTGGGGTTTAAGAGGCACACAGACAGACGTCATTGCAAAAACCAGATTTTAGGGTTCGTGTGGTCATGAAACGTTGACATCCATCAACATTTCGGATTAGATTTTTTTTACGGTCGCAATACTTTATCTTAAGTTTTAGAAAAGTTAAAAGTATAAATATATATATTTGCGTATAGCTTGAAAGTTATTGGTTTTATAAAATATGTTCTAAATAAAAGATATTTATTATAAATATCCCTACATATTTGCCATGATAATTAATTTCATACTTTAAAGAGTTTCTGAGATATGATAAAAAATGAGAATTTATGCATTTGACCGGAACCCTTAAATTAATTTTTCTGAAATATTGAGGATAGCCATTTTGTTTAGAATATTTATAAATGTTTTGAAATGAAATTTAATCAAAATCGTCAGAGCCGATTTTGAGAAAATCTAGTTTTTATCTTTTTGCCATTCGATAAACTACCCTTAATTTTAGGGTTGGATATAAAATTCCAAAAACCCTCGGGAAAACCCTAGATACCAAGTTTTAGTCCAATTGGTAAAATAGTTTAAGCTCTAGTCTGAAGTACAGTCAGATAGACAAACGGAAATTCAAAAACCACTTGTTTGGATTCGGGGGGTCATGAAACATCGACATTCATCAAAATCTCGAGCTAGATTTTTTTTGACGATCTTACATGACAAAAACCAATTTAGAGTTTTCGAAAACAAGGTGTTTAGGAAGATTTTTGGTTCTAAAAGGGATGAGGCTACTGAGGAGTGGAGAAGGTTACATAATGATATACTACATACCCTGTACTCATCACAATACATTGTTAGGATAGTATAAAGTCTCTTAGATTACGGTGGGTAAGAAATGCAGCGTAAATGGAATAATCTAGAACCATGTTCGGAATATTGATTGGTAAGCTCAATAGAAAGAGATCATTTAGAAGGGTTAGACTCAGATGATAGGATGACATTGGAATGGACCTGAACGAGATAGGGAGTAATGAGGTGGACTGGATAGTACTAGATCAAGCTAGGGATAAGTGGTGTACTGTTTAAATTGTGGCAATGAATTTTCGGTCTCCAAATGCCATAGAGTAAATAAGTATATAATACTCTCTGGCATTCAAAAGTTTTCTAGTACATTCCAACAAGGTGGACCTCTAGCCCTAGCATAAAACTACAAGCTTCCACTGTTGCAGGTCTATTTTGCGTTTATATTTCAAATAACTGGTGTACAGTAAAGGTATGAAATTATACAAAAATATATATCAGTTTCACTATAGAATAGTTAGAGTGAAATGCTCTGAAATGTTTAAGCATATGGGTTTATACGAGACTATCTGTTCTTTGGACCCTACGAAAGAAAATCTTATGTCGAATTATGTGCGAGATATTTGTTTACATTTCAACTAAAGGTCGTATATTTGTCAGTTTTAAATACATTGCTGCTTGAGGACACTATTGAATAGATTACCACAGTAGCTCATCTGTGATTAGTTGTCGTACTCAGGCAAAAATGTACCATAGTCAGCCTTCTTGCTTGACCCAATCACAGGGTTTGTAGTAGTACAGGGATAGTTTAGATGTTTTGTAATTTTTGTGCAACTCTACAGTTTAAGATGGGGTGCTAGTGAGCGCGAATTTAGTGCGCTTATTTTGCAGTTTTTATAGCATAAACTTTTTGGCAAAAATAAATCAAATTTTTCTTCTATAGAAACAAAGAGTTTAGCTTTCTGCACGTGCTAATCTCAACAATTTTTGAATATCTGGCATGAGCATGGTGGCATTTGGTGACAAACTTTTTAAATTAAGAGAAAAAGTTGTCATTAAATTCCAGGACACATCTGACAGATATTCAAGAACTGTTGAGATTAGCATGTGCAGAAAACTAAACTATATGTTTCTATAGAAGACATATTTTTTTTTTATTTTGGCCAAAAATGTTTATGCTTTAAAAAAATACAAAAATACTTCCCTAAACTCACGGTCACTAGCAACCCATCTTAAGGTCTTTTATCAGATACCTCAACCACTTTTTTTTGACATCCGTAACACTGTCATAGCATCATCCATACATTCGTTGATAAACTTAAATGTTGCATAAATAATACCCCCACACCCATGGTTAAATGCAACAAGGCTGTGTGATTAGAACTAGGTAAGATCTCCTAGATTAGGTTTTGCTGTAAACCATGTACTGATATAAACGTGAAATAAATACTCCAATAAACAATGTACGGAAATGTTTTAATACCAGATGATGGTACAATAAGGGAGGTTTTAAGAATTCTGTTCAACATTTTTAAGTGTTCATTAAATTTAGTTGGGATGGAGGGCATTATAATTTTACTAGAAACTTAAAGCTGTGTGTGGTGAAATGTTTGATATTAAAAGGCTTACGTTAATTAAAGCAGTAATTGATTAACTATAATATTTTCCCTATTTTATTAGATAGTTTTAAATCTATGTTTGTTTCGAACTTAATGTTGAGTAAATATTAATTATGAATGTCATAATCATTGTAATTTTACAAAAATACCTCGATAAATACATTTTAATCTTTATTTACATAAATAAATAATACTTAATATTAAGTGTATTATAGAATAAAAGTAATGAAAAAATTCCTTTTTTTTTCCCCAATTTTTTCACAAACTAAAATTGATTTAGTTAAAACATGAATCAAACAAACATAACTGGAGTAAGCTCTGGACTTTCCACGGGCAGATTATCCGCGTTGCGGCCTAACCGCGGCGTCGCCAACAGCAGGTGAAACGTTTTTGAAAAACGCCGCGCGTTGTTGGTGAATATCTACCTATTGTTGAACTCAATAAATCCCCAGGGGAGAGATGATGACCAAAGAGGGAAAACGTTTATGCAGGGGGGGAGGGAGGGGGAGAACTTTTGGGGTTGTACCGGCTTAATTATCTGGAATAGGAAAATGACACGCTCCTACCTGACAAGCTGATGCTGCGGAAAATACATAGTGGGATTAGGAAAAATTAAATCAGCTGCAATGATGCAGGAGACTAATACATACGTTTTTTGTATACCGTATATACTGAGCATACTGTAAATTGATTTAAAGTTTATTTGTACTATCTCATTGCGTGAAATTATATAGTATGTTCATAAAAGCAGTCACGATAGGTGAGTAGTAGTTTGAATTTAATGTGCTACTATCTCTTGTTTTACTAAATATGCGGATTATCCACGATTTTGGGTTATCCGTGGCACCCATCCCCACCATTACCGCGGACTGTCGGGTTTTAACTGTATAATACTTTTAGTTTATATTTGAAAATGTAGCACTCAAATGGATGGAAATTAATTGTAAAGAAAAGTGCTACCATTTCCACTGTTAAAGTATGTTGTCTGTACGTTGTTTGACTTGTGGAAATTGTTTTTTGAGTGCGAATGTAAACTAGATAACTAATTTGACTATAAGTTAAGCAACCCATGTTTTAATCCAGCATTAAATAAATTTAATATGTGTGAAATTAGGTCGGTTTATAAAGGTTTATTAGTTAAATTAACGGATTGGAATATAGTTGTTTCTTTAATAGAGTTATTTATTATATGCTACTAAAACTGAACATTATTGACAAACAACCAAAAACTGTCGGACTTAAAGGTTAGAAAAACCATGTTATTGCTAAGCGCCTGAAAATATTTAGGTATGCAATTTGCTTCGTGAGAACACGACGCGGATTGTCTAATATTTTGAATTACAAACAGCTAAGCGCTACTTTTATAAATTATTAAATTTGGAACAATTCTGACCAAATACAGTCTTATTACCTGACGAACTTTAATTTAAGTAATATAATTGTTAAGAACTACTTTTCATAAAATAAGTCGTCGGCTTACAAGTAAAAATTTGGGTAATCAATTCAATCTTTAGTTTGGATTAATCTAACCAATTTAAACTATAGAGATTAATGGTTGTCTTAAAGAAGTGTGTCAAAAATATGTAAAGCTGAAAATAAGCCAGTTTTTGTACCGGAGGGATTAAATAACCATTACTAGGCACCCTACTCCAATTCTAGATGGTGCCTAAGACACACACACACACACAGATATATATATATATATATATATATAAACATACATACATACATACATACATACATACATACATACATACATACAGACATTACATACATACATACATACATACATACATACATACATACATACATACATACATACATACATACATACATACTACATACATGCATGTATGTAGCCAAAAGACTGTGCCTATAGATAAAAAATAATAATTCCGTACTTAATCCATCCTCACTAACTTTCTCCACACTTCCCTATCCCTTGCATACTCCCTTTGCTTCAACAAGATCCTACACCAAGTCATATATGCTCTTTTATTCTTAAAACTTTTACATAGGCTACCCCTTCCTTCCGAGCCACACATTCTTCCATTACATATTTGCTTTTTCACTCGACCCACACTCATCCTCTCAGCATGCTCAAACAAATGTAAGACGCTCTATTCACACTAACCCTTAGGATTCCCTTTCAAACCGTACTCCTTCAGCACACATTCATTACTAACTCAGTCCATACGAGCTTTTCCACAAATATATTTTATATGTTTCATTCAACCACAATCACCTTGCTCTTGTGTTTCTCCTAACAAACTCATGATTCACATCCATGAAATAATATTGACGTCAACACACTTTTATACATTGCCATCTTTGTCTCTTTCGTTACCACTTCATTATTTGCAATAATCCACACACTTCCAACTATCCTTTTAAATGCATTCACCCATCTGTCGATGTTACCATCCATCCTTCTATTTTACAAAACATTATGTCCACATATACAAAATTATTCACTTGTTCAAGCATTTTTTACATTTATGCTAAGCTGACAATCATTTTCTGATTATTCCTGATAATATACTCTCACCTTACTTTTGGATAAAATTATACTAAGATACATTCTGCTTGTCACCACATTCAAACTGTATTATGCATTCTACAAGTTTCTTTCATTCTCAACCATCAATATGGCATCTCCTGCATGTAACAGCATTCTCATATTCACATTATTTTTACACCAACTGCATCCTCACAAGCATCTCTCATATACTTACTTACCCATGAATATATTAAAAATACATGTAGACATAACACTACCTTGTCCTACACCCTCTTCAACGTCAAACCATTCACTCAAAGCTCCATACACCCTAATCCACGCTTTACTTACATCTTATCCGCCATAATTACATTTACTAACCTTACGCTCTCAGAATTCGGACATGGTTAGAGGATTATCATACTACCCAACTTTCGTACTATATTGAATATTGTTTGGGCTGAGTGTTATCGTGAATAGTCCTGGGTTAGGTTAGGTTGATTTCAGGAGAAGCTCATGAGCTGTTTACAGGTGAATCCAGACTTAACGGGACTGTACTAGTAAATTGTTCCGTTTCTTTCAATATCAAACATCCTCTAAGGCCAGTTGAAACATATTTGCTTACAACATTACTTTTTTTCTTCAATTTATGAAAAGCAGTGAGATTGAATGAAGAATCTACTAATACAATTCTAGTCAATTTGAGCTAGACCTGGTGATACACACATTCTGAGCTGGTTTGTAATATGATCTAACATTCATAAAGTTCAAATTGAATATATAGATTTGATTTTATACTCACATTTGGTCTGTACAAACAAAGTTTTCAAATGTTTGTCATTAAAACTTTGAGAATGTCTTACAATACAGAGACCATCTATGTTCATGCTCAACGTATTACTACCCACACAGACTATTCTCATATTTAAATTAATGCAGTAGTGAAGAGGAAGATATAGTTTAAATAAATGTACCCACATTTGTGTAGAGGAAGAGTGAGAAATAATTAAGGGGAAAACCACCTCAATACAATCGAATGAGATTCGAGCGTTGACATCCCTATCACTGACAAACCAGACAATACAGGACTGATGGCATAGTACACTTCATCCCTATCACTGACAAACCAGACAATACAGGACTTATGGCATAGTCCACTTCATCCCTATCACTGACAAACCAGACAATACAGGACTGACGGCATAGTCTACTTCATCCCTATCACTGATGAACCAGACAAGACAGGACTGATGGTATAGTCCACTTCATCCCTATCACTGATAAACCAGACAAGACAGGACTGACGGCATACTCCACTTCATCCCTATCACTGACAAACCAGACAATACAGGACGGACGGCGTAGTCCACTTCAGCAGTGAAGTATTTGGCTAATTATATATTTGCACATATATATAAATATACATTGATTTTATAAAATAAATCCCAGTAATAAATCGTTCATTTAAAAAGTGAGAGGATGAATTGACAACTAACGCTACCGTTTTCCAAATGTATTTATTTACCATTCCTTTCCTCACATGGCTTGTAGCCTTCCTAGGTTTAATTTAATTTGTTCTTGCTGTCTGTCACGTCAAAGTGTGGACTGAAGAAGGAATCTTAGTAATTACCTCCGTCCTAAGTTCGTATTCTTTTTTCTTCTTCATTCATTTCAAAGAAAAGAATCAAGAGAAAGAAGAAAATATAAAAGAAACAAGACCCAGCAATATCAGGAGGAAAAAATATTTTAAATAACTTCAGTTGAGAACTGAACTAAAGTGTTCTCAAATTAAAAGATGTCAAAGAAGAGATCATGTTTAAGGATTTATTGAATTTAAATAATCCTCTCCCTCTTTCTAAGATAATTTAAAATATTAAATCTTAGATTATCTATTTAAAGGTTGAGTAAATTGAGTGTATATTGTATTGATATTAAAATGTGATATTTTTTAACATTTTTATTTGAGAGGGAATTTAATCTAAGCGTTACTTATTCATTGGTTTTAGAAAGCCACGAAATTTTCTATTTCAAGAATACATACATACTTACATACCTATCACGACGTTCCCCTATCGGGTAGGCAAGAAACTGTTAATATAGCTCAAAAAACAACTCTGTACTTAATCCATTCTCATTAACTTTCTCCACATCTACCTATCCTTGCATATTCCCTTCGCTTCAACAACATCTATACATCGAGTCATACATGCTCTTTTATTTTTGAAACTCTTAATGTTTTTCTTTTTCACACATTCGTCTACAACATTCATCCACGTATTACATGGTCTATCCCTTCCTTTTGATCAACACACACTCTACCTTCATATATTTGATTCGTCTCTCGATCCACATTTATCCTCTAAACATGCTCATATCAACGTAAAACGCTTATTTTCCATTGTATTTCCTTCCAAACCACAATACTTCAGCACCCATTCATTCATTTATTCGTTTTAAGCAAAGGTAACTTATTCTTAAATATTTTTTTGATATTTGAAAATAAGTAGTAAAACTTCATAACACATAAAATAAAAATGTTTTACACTGTTGGCTACTGTTTCACTACACGCGTACAGTAAATATATTGTAATTATTATATTATGAAACATTATTTTTTCAAATGTATTGATTATTTTAATCCTCATTCACTATTGTCTACAATTATTTATTTTAATGCTCTGTGAGTATATTTTATCTCTACAGAATACAGTTATCAAGATGTTTACCTGTGAGCCTACTTGTGTATTTATTTTTCAACACCTTCAACTGAAAATGATGATTCACACAGGTAGAGCAGAACACCACCTTCACTCGGAGCTCAATACGAGCCAGAGCTGGATAATTTTCCATCGAGATGAGAGGCTAAAAATATCATCGACTTGAAGCACCACATTTCAAGGAGCTACTTTGGAAAGCGCAAAAAATAAATGTTCCATGAGAGCTACCATAAATATATCTACCAACTACCTCTAGCTCACAATCGATCGTTTGGTGACCTTTATACTACATTATATATACTATATCTCGGGGATATCCCCATTTATTTTATTTAAGTAATAATACTGCCTTCTTATTGAATGATAAATTCAACGAAAATAATTGAATATTTGCATTGTAGGTACTTTGATGCATACGGCATAAATAATTTGGTCAGCCTTTGGCCTGTACGCACATATGTTTGGTATTGCCTACAAGGAATACCAGTTTTAATGCTAATAGCACATTTCATATTTAAATTTATAAAGGATATACTGCATTAGGCCTACTCTATTTGTAATTTATCACATATTCTCAAAACAGCAGTATATAAGTAAATGGTTCGGGGAATATTAATACCAAACAACTTTGAAGCATAGCTAAAACTTCCTAAATTGTCTTTGTTCAACGACCAACGAGCATCTACGCTACAATTTAAAGAATTCAAAGTGAAGTAGCAGCATAGTCACTGCTACAATATGAATCCCAAAAAGGATTGCTCACCATATCATGCATAGGATCAAGACCATATTTATTAGACATAAAAATAGAACACAATTTAATAAGATTGAACGCAACATGTGTGGTAGGCCTACTTGTGTATAAATACTTTTCTATTAATAAGAATACTCACACTGATCTAGTCAAAATGTTAAGCGTTTTTAGAAAATCTCAAGCTGCAATGCAACCATATGTAAGAGAAAACAAAACTTATTTGTGTATATTACAATGACGTACATCTTAAAATAATATAAGTACAGTTAATACTTGCAACATTTATACACCAAAAATATGAAAAATAGTGAAAAAAACCCACAGTGTCCTTCATTCAAATGATGTTCAAGTTTTCCCACAGACGTACTCTACTTTTAGGTTTTCCCTAAGATAAGGCGATGCCGGAAAATAGAGGGGAGTGAAAGGGGGAGAGGATTTGGAATAGGGTGAAGGGAACGTTATGCCCACATATTCACCCCTCTCAGATTACCCACCCCTCTAGCACAAAGGACGCACCTTGCCTGGACATTTATTATGAGATTGGGGAACCAGCATCTTGCCATGTGAGCAGAATAGGGGGCGAGAGGTGAGGGGGGGAGAAAAACCCGTAGGAAAAAAAGGGGAGTTTTGGAATTCGATTTTGGGTGTCGTGGTTGAAGTTAGATAAAAAAAATGGAGGAGAGCAAAAGGTGGAGAGAATAAAAGAAGAAAAAAAAATAGGAGGGGATTGCAGTTTCATTCTCTCGGTTACTACTTAATATCGGGGGGAAGGGGGGTTGGAGTAGAACACATGCAGGAATGTAGATTTTTTATACTGTGAAAACCGTATTTTTTTAAACATAAATCTAATACAAAAGTGCCTAGATTAAAAAAAAGCCAACTTTAAGAGGGCTGCCTACCTCAATAGTTGAGATGCGTTGCAAATGTCTATAAATTCCGTGTTATTTAAGAAAAGGTTTGTTGTTTCAAAATATGGTGCATGGTAAATTTTAAACACATAATTTGTTTAGTAAATTAATTGTTTCCCTTAAAAAGGATAAATTAACTAATTTTCAGCCACGTTTAGCGCTGGAAACATAGATCTTTCCTTTCTCGAACAAATAGTCAATTTATAACATGTTCATATCATAAAATTCTAAGATATTTTATTGGTTTTTAAGTGTCATAGCTTACATTCCCCTTAAAAGTACGAAATAGTGAGGATATTTTCCTTCAAGTAGGTGGTTGCCATTAATGAATATACCGATCTTTTTATAGCTCAAGATGATATTATAGCTCACCACTTTCTAAATCTACTGTTTCGCGAACTTTTATATATTTTATTAGACAAAGTAATACAATAAAATACAACAAATATAAAAATATATACGTGTGATAAGTGTTATTTTACTACAAATTTTTCATTTTTTATTGTAAAATAGTAGGCTTATATAAAATAAAATAAAATTTTATGAATAATTGTATTTGCATGCAATACTAAATGGACCTTAGTCAAACGGGTATGGATGAAATATAAATATAGCTTATCTAAAATTCTAGTGTCTAAAACAAATTGTATGTGTTATATACTTAACGCATAAAATATCATAAATAGGAAGTGGGGAGCCAATTATAGTTTTTATCTTTAAAATACAAATCTTTGATGTTTATAAATAGGTCAAATATGATAATACTTGGAATTATTCTTTTGCATATTGCATGTTGCTGTTCTTACAGCCTTTCTTATTTATCTCAGTTATTGTACAGTACATCGTATATTGTAAGTTTATTGTTCTGCTTTTTTTTTTCTAAATACCATATGCGTAGTTTATGATCAAGACAACTGTTGTGAATGTAACAGAAGTAGATATATGTATATATATACTTACGGCCAGTTGCACAATATACCTGATTGATTCATCAATAACCGTATTGTCAATCAGCTTAATCGTAGAACAAGAAAAGTTTTGATTTCAACAAAGCTAATTATGGATCAAGATCTCTGATCACCTGACCACAATTTTTATCAAATAATCACGTTAAACAAAACATGGCAACCCAGTAAAAAGCACCATATTTGGAAAAAGGGAAAGTTTGATTTTGAAATGATCTAAATTTATTCCTAAGTTTGGCTATGATGTGTAAACTTTATGTCTCTGGTAATCTATGCTGTATGATAATTATATATACATTACAATAAATTATAATTTCAGTCTCGCCCTTTGATAGAAATGTTAGTGTATAACCCGAACGGTTGGTAAGACGTGGTGTTAAAAAAAAGTTTTAAACAATTATGTAATTATACTAACAGATATATACAGTAGGATGTACTCCATACAAACCCCATCTCAATATTTACTTTACCTACTTCAATGGCCCCATGGCCTAAGATATCACTCTCGCAATAGACAAGACTGCTGATGATGGTAAGCTCGGCTATTGAACCCCTGTTGGGTGTACTGAAAATGGGATTCTAAAATTGTTTTTTCACTCTCCCTATACTCAAAGGCAGGTACACTTCCTATAAATTCAGCCTTACTAATCCTTCATCCACTAGCGTAATTAGTAAATAGGCTTATAACCTGAAAGTGTAGTAAGACCTGGTGCTACAAAAATAATCTCTCTATGATTAAAGAAAACCTGAAATGGAAAAATCTCAAAATTTTTGTGATTGAGATTGGCTGAAGAATCGTTATCGTTTACTGTTTGTCGCGTCTTATTGTAGTTCACTTTAAACTGAATCGTTTTGAGAAGGTGACTAGAACAGTTGGAGGAATCGTTCAATTCTAACTATTTCTTCGTGAGCTACACATATCTGGATGTACAGGGCGTAGGGTTGGTTTACTAGGCTCAGCTAGTTTGTAAGTCGTGTATTCATACAATACTCTTTTTAAAAGGGTACTTGAGGGCCATAACATTTGCAGTGGTGTGCTCGTGAAGAAAGTCATCAGGCCTGCCATGTCTATTGTAATCATTGATAGGGGAAACTGGGGCTCGTAGAATCATCCTTTGAGATTAGATGATTCCTTTCTACCTCTTGATTGTTTACCACTCTTCCTCTTAGCAAATGTGGGATACATTTACTCTGAATTATATCCTAAATCATTGATATCCCAGATGTAGATGCAGAAGTGAAGCACAGGGGAAAAACTGAAATAAAACCAAGGTACCAAGGACCTTTTATCAAATTCTACAGCTACTCAAGAATTAGAATGATCTTCAAGATAGCTATTGGAAGGGAAGGTTAAGGGCAGTTAGCAATTCCTTGTTTAATAACACATTATAAAGGCCACAGTTTCCAAAGTTAAACCCCTCCCTCTATCAACTCTGATCCTGTTATCCATTAAATGCATGTGTGACACCTGCACGCGTGCACCACATGACTCTCCCCTGCAACTTCTTGCCCTAATGACCACCAGTTTGCATCAAAACACTATTAACGCTCTAATTAAAACAATCGCGCGGTACTCTCAGGAGTGGACCGGCTGTACAGGAGTATCTCGCTTGCTTTTATGCCCAGGAAAATACTTACCATGTTTTAAATATAGGTACATTAATGGTTTTAAATACATAGCGTCAAAAATCTAGAGTAAATATATCTATTTGTGGACACGCGGATTAAACGTCAGGCTCTACTGGTTTAGTTTGCCAGTGTCAGGGAGGTCAGGGCTTGATTTCCAGACAGATGATAAGAAGGTACTTTTTCTTATATGTTCTTACAAATTACCTTCACTAAAATGTGGTTAAATAACCCAATAACTATACCTTCTTTATACCTACTTGTGTGCATAGTATAGATGGGTAGTAAGACGCTCTGAAAAACAAACGCTTATAATATATTCAAGAAAACGTGTTTTTATAGGCCCTCAAATCGACTTGAGCTTGTGAATCTGGCTCATCAACAAATTTGATATTGAGACCAATTGTCTAAGGTGTTAGTGTCCCAGAGACTGGATTACCGGGGACGGAGATAAAGGTTTGTATCTGGGCTGGGTGGGCAGGCGCTGATATCTTACACAAGATGTTCCTATGTACTTTCCACCTCTTATTATCATTTATTTTACTATTTAAATAAAGGTTGTAAGTGGTTGTATGAGTATAGTTAAACTACAGCTAGACCTATAAGTCACATGTGGAAAACAACACCTAGTGCACATACAATCAATCCAGTCTGTTGATAGCCTGACGTCTAGGATCAAGGGTCGGCAAACTTTTTGATATCACGGACCGTATGTGTATTAAAATATTTTGTAAGCCAGATTAAAAAAAAATATCGATCAATAAAGTAAAACTTCATATTTCTCACATATTAATTAGTTATTAGTCTATTTTTATGAGTACAATAATTGTTTGTTTGATAAATATAGTGGGACATATAAAGTATGTCTGCTCAGGCCGGATATGGCCCGAGGGCTATAGGTTTCTGACCGCTATCATAAACCACCGATGTGCGTGATGTAAACCTTCTAAAAATTAAACTCCTCAATCCGGTGTTCACGTGGACTAAATATCAGGCTCGTATAGTCTAGTTTGCTGATGATGGAGAGCAGGGGAGCAATATGCCGCCGGGACACCGGGAAATGTCCCTCTAGGTCGGTTTGATTTGGGCTGCCACAACTACTTGTACTTTGAACTAAAATAAAGATGTCCATACAATTCTAATTTTTTGTTATCATAACATTTTAATCAAAAGTTCCATTAGAAAAGTCCGAGGATGACCATAATACATCACTTATAAAGAAACACGATGTAATTAACTGTGAAACCATCCCGTTTGTTGTCTCTTGGAGTTGTTTGGTTATTACTGACTTGACTGTTACTAGATCTACAATCCACACAGGTATTAGGTGGAGGATTATTTTACAAACTTAAATATATCAAAAATAAAATACCAACTTTTGTCTAATAATCTAGAATAATTTTTGCTTATGGTAGTAGAAAGTAGAAGCTGATGTTTAAAATTGATCTTATAGAGTCGTAATCATGAATATTGTAGATGGTCTATTGTTTAAATTTATTAATGAAATAAATATAAATACTTCACCTCACAGCTTCAGCTTACAGCGAAACATAGATTCAGTGGTATTTATGAATGTAAGTTTTAAGGTTTGTCATATTTGTAGTAGCAGACCGCTTGGGACCTGTCAGTCCACTTTTAAGGGATGTCAGACTTTGTATAAGGGCCGAAGGCAACTGGGTATGGTATTTCCTCAAATTGTTTCTAAACAACGTTTTGCACTGATGTGGGGACATTTCCTAACTCATTAGTGTAACTAATTGCGCATAGTTTGTAAGGTTAGTAAGAAGTAGAGAAAAATAAAAAAAATAATTATAAAATTAATGAAGACTCTATTCAAATGTACTGTACATGTCAACATTTAAAACAAATGATACGACACAATCGTACACACTTTCTTATAGTCTATTTTAGCTTAGAACAACATTTTCTATTAGATTTGAAATTTGTATTACTAGCTAGATGATAGTAAAGAAATAATATGTACAAATCTTTGGATGAAAGAAAGGCGTAACCTTGAAATAAAGTGATTACCTGACTTTTGAGTCCATAGTAAAATAGATGCAATTAAATTTTGTTTTAATATAAGCCCTACCATCAGTAAAACAATTTTAAATAAGTTATTCCCAGTATACACAATATAATTTTGTGAGTTGTTTTAAATACTTGCCAGATATAAATTTTGAACAAAATTGTTTGAAGATTTTTTTGAAAATAGATGGAACGGTGCAATACTCAGACTTAATCGCATAAACTTTCTCATGTTTTATATTAACTTAAAGCTTCTAAGTAAATTTTCAAAAATAGGTTTTCAGTTAATTACTCTTAAGTAAGTTTTCCTCATAAAAACAAACTCATCATATTGTAAAGATCTTGTTGTCTGAGCCAAATTGTTAGATATTTTTAAAAAAAAATCTAAATAAGCTATGTAGGCCTATATGCTACCCTTGAATTATCTGTAATTTTTTTAAATAAACACGTATTCTTATCTAATATGAAAAACTATTTACAGATAGTCATTTTGAACTTAAGCTTCAAAGCCAATTTTGTAAAATCTCACATTTTCTATAATTTATCTTAAATCCCCCTTAAATTTATTTATTTTAGAAAAATTATGCAAGATAGTCCCCCAATACCAATTGTGAACCAAATTGTTAAAACAAGTTATTTTACTAAAATCGGTCATTATTAAACCACTATAAATAAAATATTGAATAGATTTAATTATTTATCATATAAAATACTTAACGGATAGCCATTTTTAACCAAATAACAATAGTTATATTATAAAATATTCAAATTTAAAAAATGCATCATTAGTAAACTACCATTAAACTAGTTTTCCCTGAAAAAACAGTATACTATATTATTTTTCTTGTCAAACACTCCCCAAATATACATTTTGAACAAAATCTATTAGGCCATTTTCAAAACTTTCGAATTTTCAAAAATCACTTATCAATAAACTATTCTTTAACGAAATTTCCCCCACTTCTTTGGCTGCATGTTTTAAGGCACTACTCTTGCAGTATACTAGACTGTTGAAGACGGTGAGATCTGGGTTCGTTCCCAGTCGGTTGTACTGATGGTGGTTTTTCCGTAACACTTTTCTCACCTCCTTCCACGTAAATGCGAGTACACTTGTTCTAAATTCAACTACCCTAATCTCTTACACACTAGTATAATTAGTACATAGTTTATGGCCTTAACGTATAGTAAGATGTGGGGCCAAAAATCAAAAACAAAATGTCAATCAAAATTAAATCTTAGGTGCTATTTTAAACAAAATCGTTAAAGCAATTTTCCTTACATTTGAGATTAAAGAAAATCACTCATCATTCCCTTAATTTGAGAGTTAGGGTGAAAATAAAAATAAAAATCCTGAGATAAAGCCTTATAAAATATAAGTATCAAGTTTGAACAAAATTCACTAAACCGTTTCAAATCCGTAGTCCGGGACAGACAGACAGATATGGGTACATACAGAATTGTAAGATCCACTTTTTTTGGGGGGGTTCGGACAAACATAAAATGTAAAGATTCATAAATGCTCGATATTTTTACGATTACTAGAATTTCTATTGATATGAGGAAGTAAATATAATCAATCTGTTTGTGAAGCCAAGCTAGAACAAATGTAATAAATTGTTTGACTTGTAATTTCATTATTTGAGTGGTAAAGGCAGTGTCAGTGGTGCTGCATATCATAGCTCTCCGTCACATCACCACACGCAAACACGAAACCATCTACCATGAACACAAAATGAAATCGGACTCTGCTTGCTGCTGTTGTGTTTGGTTGGTTTACTTTGTATGGCTGGCAGGAGGAAGAGGTGGGAGGGACTCCAGTGGTTAGAGTGTGGCGGGTCCGGGTATGGAGGGAGCTCATATAAAAATATCGTTGAAGTAAACTGACGTCCATTTTGAAACGCGAGTATGAAATGTTGGAATGGTCGATGAAGTGTGTTTTAAACGTTTGCAACAACGTGGTTGTTGAATAAGAGAGTTTCCGTGGTTCATTTGTAGAGATACCCTAGTTCCAAGTGGTGGGGTATTTGGTTTTATTCTAGATGGGGTCAAAAATAGACTTACTAAAATATGCATTTTAACATTTTATATATACATATACTAACTTCTTGAGACTTAGATTTTCTTTTGGAAGTGATGAACATGTATTTTACAAACACTAATTTTATTAGCACATGATTTACAAACTAAATTTACCTAGAAAGTTAATTAAGTAATATACATCATAGATAATACTAGATATTAACAAATTAGGTATTTTAAAAATTCGCGTTTAAAGACTCTTGTTTGCGTGAAAAACCCAATTCGCTCTGTATATTTCATACTTCTTTTATTTTTTTCCACGACTAACAACAGAATGAATGAAGGAACCGTTTGATCGTAACCAGTAAATTGGAAGGCAGTTGATGTCGGTTAATCTGTGTGCATGTCAAACGTTGACCGGGATTACGTGATTTTTCAGTTACCATAAAAATAAAAACCTCAACAACACCAGCTTATTTATGTCATCGAGCGGCGATAACCACAGCCCGTGGGAGGATGAAGAGGTGGTGGAGGGGGGGGGGTATTAGCGGTCTGTGTTAAACTACATCGGGCGACCATTAGTCCTGAAATAAACACGCCCACAAACAGGAGCACGCTGAAAAGGGAGGAAATTGGTTTAGATTAGGTTATGTTCGGGACTGTCGATGCATTTGTATCCACCCGTGCCGGTGTACACGCACTTAAAAGCCTTAGCCTCGTCTAATATGGTTTGATGGTGTAGAGAAGGCTGGGTTGTAGTCCTGGACATGTATATTACCAGGTTTTTTCCCCCCAAATTGTTTCCCTTTATGTGGGGTACATTTTCTTGAAACTCTATTTTCCTCATCCTAACCACATTAGTATAAATGTGTGAATGGGCCAAATAAATTCAGTCCAATATCCACAGCTAAGATAGTTACTAGATCTTCCTTCGCGTATTCATACTTTCAAGTCATACTTCAAGTCATACTTCAAGTCATACTCCAAGTCATACTCCAAGTCATACTTCAAGTCATACTCCAAGTCATACTTCAAGTCATACTTCAAGTCATACTCCAAGTCATACTCCAAGTCATACTTCAAGTCATACTCCAAGTCATACTTCAAGTCATACTTCAAGTCATACTCCAAGTCATACTCCAAGTCATACTTCAAGTCATACTTCAAGTCATACTATCTGCAGCTGTAACTTTTCAAAGACAGTGTCGTTACCAATAAAACAACACTTATGATATAAAATAATGTTCCCAATGTTGACCTTTAAAAACTGTCTGTACTTTCTAAATGATCTTTCATTTGAAAATTATAGTGTAGCAAGACGTGGAATATATATTTGTCCTCATCAAACCACCCTGGAAGCAGGAAGTGACGCAAATCCAATTTACTCCTCTTTGTTGGTTACAGGAAGGACGCTGATCGAATACCATCTCTGTGTACAAAGTATTTAAATACCTATTTAAGTATTTTCTTACACTTTCTCCACGTAAATGAGGATACATTACCTCAAAATCACACTTTCCTTATTTCTTAACTTTCAATGTAAATACACGGATAGCCTGAAAGGATATTATAACCATAACTATTCTTATTTGTGTTATTATTAAAGCCTTACAGATTATTTCCCTCAGGGGAGTGGGTAGTGTGAGATTAGCCCCTACCAGAAAACTTTTAGTGAATTCCGAACTAACCTCTGCCTCATCTGTTACCGGGAAAAATAAATACTAAAACTTGTTTCAACATTGAAATTATATAATGCACCTAATCTTGATCAATTGAAAGAATTCTATATCTGTTAGATGACTGTACAAGTCTGGGTCTCATGCCTCAATCTTATATTATACCTTTCCTCAACAATCGTTCTACTATCTGTGCTACCCAGGTTATATTCCAACTACGTTGGTCATTTTACTATCCAAGATCTCCTACATTACTTTACCAATACAGCTAAAGCACATTCACGCCAAGTTAAAATGTTGGTTGGCAGATCTAGAATATACTAACAAAACTAATAGTAATAACTCACGCACCTCACAATATTGACCAATTTGTAACTAATTTAACATTTTTAATCAAATGGCATTGCAACAAAGTTGTGTTAATGTCAGTATTTAAATAATACGTGTAATCTAACGATTCTTAGCTTATTGTGTGTATATCAGAGTTAATGAATGCTTTTAGAATAGGCTGATATATTGAAATAACGGTTTTTTCGACAAAATATATTTGAGCTAATTTTTTTCCATTATAATCCTTCCTAGCCAACCGTATTTAATTACTCTAATGGGGATTTCTAAAAAAAAGCATGGTAGTATTTCGAGGTAATGTACAGGCACTTTTGTGAAGGGAGAGTTGAAAAATAGTTTATAAAACTTCGGTACTCCAGGCCGGGATCAAATCCCAACCACCCAGTCACCGACAAACCAGACTAGACAAGATCGACGCTGGTGACCTGGTGGTCTAGGGGTAAAGTGTCAGACTTCTGTGCTGAGGGTCAGGGGTTCAATCCTTGGTCCCGGCACAGATTTATCTGAATACCAAACCCTTCCTTCACCTCTGACAAGATGTGTATTAATCACAACTTGTGAATGTGTGGAGTGTCAGGCCTCCACCGTGGTTCGGATTCCACGTTAAACTGTAGGTCCTCCATTTCATCTCACAATCACCCTACCATTACACATTAGCGTAAGTGCGTACAACCCGAACGGTTTAGTAAGACGCGGTGCTAATAATAATAATAATAATAATAATAATAATAATAATAATAATAATAATAATAATAAAAAAGATTGACGCTAAGTACACGTTCTGACCGACGCGGACGTCAATCATGTTAATGCATTTTGTTTAGCTATTATTATTGTAGAACATGATTTATTTAATTCCTACGTCAAGCTTCGTTAATCTCTCAACTTTGTGTGGGAAACGTTCATCAAGACAGAGTTTATTCAAAACGATACAATAATAATTAGTGAATAGCACAATGTTGACCATACAATTTCGTTAGTAGTGATGGGTGCACGCGAGTCTCCGTTGTGGAGTGCTAATGAGCAGTTATTACAATAGAACGCAAGCATTTTAATGAATAATGCAATTATCTTCCAGTTGGGTGACTACTGTTGTAAAGTTTTAGTTCTTAGCCTTTTTACTAATGTGTTGATATCTGATTCTGTGTGTCTAGGTATAATGATCTATTAATTAATTTATACCCACAACCGTGAGCATCGAACAATGGCGTCTGTCTTGTCTAGTCTGATTGGTCGGTGACGGTGAGGTAATATTTCCCATGTCTAAGAATCAAATAGCCAAAGCTATTATATTTGTTTTAGTGGGAATTTACTTGCATCCAGATATCATATTCTGAAAATTGAAAAATGAAACCTGAATACGGGAATCAAACCTTGGACCTTTGACTTATTACGCCAATGCTGTACCCACTGAGCTATCCAGGAATCGTATCGTGCCCAGGGTCATTCTTCACTTATATTTTAAGGCAGAGTCTATGATGGACGTGTGGAAATCGTCGGCTACAAATGTGTAATTTTATTAATATCACGAGCTATCAGATAATGCAGCCACCTTAGACTCGGTAGCTGGTTTATTGCTGCCACTTGTACAGTTATTATAATTGTAAGGGATTGCATATTTAGGAATCAAATAGCCAAATATATTATTTATGCTTTAAGCATAACTGTAAGGGATTGTATATTTAAGAATCAAATAGCCAAAACTCACCGAAAATCGGCTTACAGATAGCAGAACACACATAAATATCACCCAGAACACGTTTGAGTTTAGTTTTTTTTTAATATTCCTTCTACCCAGAAATTAAGGCCCAGTGTTATTCAAAGTTCAACGAAATTAACTATTTCGTGTAATTGTACCGCTCAAGTGTAACATCAAGCTTTGAGCTATCGTAGTTTAATTCTCTGAGTATCAATAAAATCAATCACTTGCAGTTAACCTAAGATTCTTTATTAGTCTTCAGAGAAATGTGTAAATTCAGCTAAAAAAACTTTAAAAATATATATGTAATACATATATTAGCAACACTCAGGTACAGAATAGGTACGGTATTTTTCTTAAAGACTCATATCAATTTCTCAAGGGATATCAACAATTTTTTAAATTAATTATTTTTTTCTCATTCCAACAAAATTAGGTTTCCTGCAGAACAAGTGTGTCCAGTGTTTTTTTCAATAACTATGAAAAGTTATTTGATGACTAATAAGCAACACATAGCATTATGCTACACCCGTAAACTGTTTATATTATAAAAACTTGTAGTACACCAACCAGAACTACTGGACAAACCATACGCAGTGTGATTGAACAACCAAAAATATTGTGAACAATAGCTTCCATAATATACAAATTTTTAAAATAAAAATTACTGCCTCAAGTTTGAAGTCACAATTGTGAGTGGTTTCTTGGCCAGCCATGTTTAGAATTCACAAAGTCATTACATTCAAAGTAAAAACTTGGTGTCGTAGGTTGAAAGTTTTTTTTAATTTATCTGAATCCCTTCAGGATACAAAGAAACAAAATAGAAAACCAACGAATGTAACTTTTCTTTGTCGTTGTTTCACCTTCGGACACCCAGAAGCACCCGAATTACCCCCTTCCACCTTCCCAACACTTTCTCTCTCTCACTCTTCTGGGATGCCTCTGAAGATTACTCAACCAAGAATCCCCCTCCAGGGTTGCCAGCTTTGAAGCTGCAAAAAAGATCATACAGTGGTGTTAAATGGTTGTTATTTCAACTGGCTCTTTAACAGCTTTATTTAGTTGTTTTTTACACATGTGCTCTCAATGTTAAAGGTATCTGTCTTGCAATAAACTGGATTGCTGAATGACGTAGAGGTCGCGAGTCGTTTCTCGGTCAGTTGTTTTCCTATCCCCTCTGATAGCTAGTTTGTGTGCACTTTCTCTAATTTCCCCTAAGTTTTCCTAAGTTCTACTAAGCTACCCGCCTTGTCCATACCCTTAGTGCAAGTCGTTAGTATAATTATTGGTTTTGAGCGTACCAATTAAAAAACTAGTGTTTTGTCAGGCGCTTGACACACAAGATTGAATGTTCTTTTATAAATTACATATTTTAAAATATAATTTTAAAAGGTGCTTACCAAAATTATATATTTTTTGTATATAAATAAGCTTACAAGTTAAAATCAAAGTTATTGACTTAATTAAAGGATACATATGTATATAATTTAATCTCAAAGAAAATGTAGGAAAGGTCCAGTAAAGATCAAACAGAATTTTTAAAATAATGAACATAAACGCTTCACCAAATAAGAACAGTGGAAAATTGCCTTATACTTGTTAAAATAAATACGTTCTAACTTTATTTTCATTTTTAAGTGTGCTATGCCAACATGGGATCATACAATTATACAGAAAATGAAATTATAATTATTACAGTTACAATCCAGAACGTAAGTTGGCAAACACGCATTAGTGGGCGTAATAACTAAAAGCAAGCTCAACTAATATGTTTTTATCGGATAACAAGGAGGTTGGTGATAGAATACTGGCCAGTTGTATCAAGATAAATTTATTACTGAATGGGCTTTTACACTTTACCTTCACGAAAATCCGGGTACAGTTCCTATAAGTTCTCTTTTTCTCGTTCTGATTCCATTAGCGTAAATAAAATGCGTATAGCCCACCTGGGCAGTAAAATGTTGTAGTAAGAAGAAAAAAATAGTTGGCAACCCTGTCCCCCTCTTCAAGTGACGGAATCTCCTCTCTCTTCCTTCTTCTCCAAGTCAGACGATAATCCTCGCCCTGGCAGGGACTGCCGCGATTAGGAGGCTCAAGAGCCTCCCCGTCTTGTCAGTCTGTAAACACTTGGGCGACGAAGCCAGGAGAGACGTCTGGGCGTCGGAGGAGAATAGTGGAAGAGAGGGAAGCTACGCGCCGTTACGTCACATAATAGCAATACAATACGATACTTCGTGGCGTCAAGAAACAACTTCAATGTTTCGTTTTATCCAAACTTTGTTTTATAGCTTTACTTTCTCATATAAAGAAGAATATAATAATCGGGAAACTTTTAGACTAATATTATGATGGATTTATACGTTTTATGTTCTTTAAAAACTCTATAAAGTTGGTTTTACAATTGAATTGTACAGGGTAAAAGGAGGGAAAATCACGGTGCACACATTTTCCAGAACAACAACTTTTATTTATCAAATATTATAAGAACCCCAGCAAATATATATTTCTTAAATTAATTTAAATGTGGCACAATCCTCTTTTAACCATATTTTAAAGTGTATAGCCTGCCCCATGGTATAGTGGTCAGTGCACCTGACTATGAACCTAGGGGTATCGGGTTCAATTCCCGGCTGGTACCAAAGGATAGTTTCAAAAAAGGGAAGGGGAATGATCCCAACTGTCACCAGGGTTTGGTTAGTTAGACATAAGTTTGGTTTTAAGTGTTTCCGCTGGTTTCACACCCTCATACTCACTGTCACCATCACCTCATCTCATCGGGACATGGAAAGAACCTCCACGGAAAGGATGTATGATTAGTACATTCTGGCGTCCCCTGGGCAACGGTAATTAGCACTGGCTAATCTTACCACTACTGGCCTACGAATGATGTAGCCCAGACACACACAAACACACACATATGTGTGTGTATATATATATATATATGCCTGCAATTAGATTATGTGCGAATGGCTTTTGAGATACATTGTTATATATACATATATGTTAAATTGTGATTTTAATTCTAGCTCTAAAATTAAGGGTCACTTACTAATGACTGTTTTTATTTAAATTAAAAATATTTAGAACCTGTCAACTTGGTTCAAAATCGATTTACAGGTGGTATTTTACATGAAAAATAGCATTATGTACTGTACTTTTTTATTTAGGAGATTAATTTAAGTGTGTTTTAGTGGCTACTTTTTGAAATTGTTCGAAAATGAAAAAAAAAATTATTGGGTATCTAAGGAAAGTTTTACCTTATTAATAACATCAAGAGTAGATGGTCCACTGCCAAAAAATTTTTGAAAAATGTTGTCCCAAACTTAATATTATATATGACCCACTTTGGTGGCTGCACGGCCTAAGATATTACTCTTGCAGTAGAGTAGACTGCCGATGATGGGGAGATTGAGGTTAGAATCTCGGTCAGGTGTACTGAGGATGGTTTTGCCAAAATGTTTTACCACTCTCACTCCACGCAATAACGAGTACACTTTCTATAAATATTGCCTTTCTTATCATTAAAACTATTAGTGTAGTTAAAACATAAGAATATAACCCAAACGGGTAGTAAGACGCGGTGCTAAAAAAACTATATAATAAAGTATGTGTACAATTGTGGTGTACCATTTATTTTTATATCCTCTAATGACAGTGTGACAGTTTATCAAAGATCTAAAAGTATCGTAAGTAATCTAAGAGAATAATAAAGTAGTTATCATTCAAAGGAAACTTGCAATAAAATCTGTTATAAAAACTAGTAGCAACATATGCAAAAGCAATTCCAATAATTAGCCAAGTAAAACACCTCATGCCTTTAGTCAGAGATCTGAACGGGTTTCCCCTGTTGCCCAAACTACCCCACCAGCCATTAGAGTCAATGACAAGTATGGGTAGTCCTGGCTGATTTG